>JBBPJV010000655.1:0-17692 GCA_038088915.1 Sutorius aff. eximius
TGTTGAGACAATAGACGCTTTTCCTTCACTTCGTCGATATCCTCCAGCTCATACAGCACACCACTCGACGGATTCCGTATGTAAATAGCCGGAAAGTTCTCTATCCCCGGATTATATGAAACTTGTCCACGAAAAGCATCCCCAGCGACGCAAACGTCAGCCCAAGTTCAAGCGTGACCTCCTTGGCCTCCCAGCTGACCTGGAGGAATCCAGGGAACGCCGTCTATTGAGAAGGCTCGTCGGGCTCCGCTTCCTCTACCAATTTGCTGAGTTGCGATGGGGTCCAATGCAACACCTGCAAGCGCGCGGGGTCGAACACCGAAGGTGGTAATGGTGGGACAGGCAGAGCGATCTCCACACCGGCGGGCGATGGCGTGCGTGGCATCTGCATCGCACCCTCATCGCGCTCCCCTTCCGGTTCGTCTGTCAGCACAGCTAGACCGCCGGGAGTCTGCGTCGACGATGCAGCCATTCATGGACGCCGGCGTGGTACGCTGGCGCCACCCGTCGTCTTGCCAAAGTGGTGCGTCGAGAACCGCTTGGATGCCCGCCGCTCGAGCTCGTTCGCGACGGCTGAACCGTCAGAGGACTCTATGGGCGGTGATCGCAGTGGAGAGGGATCAACGCCATTGATGTCTGGCGACGGTTCTTCGATAATAACGGCAGGGAGGGGGGAATGCTGGCAGCAGAGAAACAGACTTATCGACGAGGGAGTAACGCTTGACAGAAGGTGGGACAGGTGCGGACTGAGCAGGTGATACAGCCGGTGCCTGTCTCTCCACTTCGCCTGGTGACGGAAGAGACCCACGTGAACTGGGCGGTGTCGGGACGGCGGGTTCCACAGGTGGATAGTGCTCCTGAGACGGTCGAGAGTTCCGAACCAGTGGTTTTGAGCCGTTGGACCTACCCGAAGCTCCATTGTATTGGTGCTACGACGCATTCAGAATACAGGAAGTATGTTGAAACCGATGCAGCACTCGAGCGAAGATTCGCACAGGTGCTTATCACTGGCGAGCAGGTCGTCGTCCGGCTCCTGGAACACGGGCGGGGGCATCACACAGGGTGGCAGTATTTGACTTCACGGCTTCGATGCAAGAGGGACCCGAGTGAATTGACGTCCGCTTCTCCTGCTCCGCATGCCGTTCTCGTCGCCATGGCCATGACTCCGTGACAGCTGGGATCGGCATTGTCGCTCGTCGTCCAAAGCGGGGTGGCCTACCAAACTCCGACGAGCATAAGTTGGTGCATGTATTCGTCGACGATGAGCGATGGCGAGACGACTGATGCTGCTCGGACACGATGCGACGATACATGGACTGCTCGCCGCGCAGGCTCTGCAGCAGGCGCGTAATGATCGTGCACACCTCGGGTAGACAAATGGCCAGGTTGTCGGTGTTGCGTCCTCAATTAAGCACGTTGCGACGGTCTTTGGAGATGTACATGATGTCCCTAAAGGGCACTGAGAACGAGGGTTGCACATGGGATTATCAAGGGCACTCATGCCATGTCGATATCGAACCCTGCAAATGCAGCGGAAGTTGTTACCCAAATGGACGTAGACGTCGCTGATCTGTGTCTCTGAGCTGGAGGTTGCTCCACATGGTGAGCGACTCCGGGAGCTGCCACACGGCGACGGGGAACCTCGCGAGAGCGGGCTTGACGCGCACGATGAGCATGTGGCGGATGGTGAAAGGGAATACTTGCCTGAAGGTGGGAAAGTAAAATATCCGAGGAATGGCAGGTCTGTCTCAGACCACTAAGGGCCGTGACTTGAACAAGACCTTGGCGACTTGTACCGCATCACTTGCGTGCTAGAATACATATATACGAGTACATCCCTCGACATACCTTCTTGTCACAGGCCTATATATGGCCTAGAAAAGGTGAAACCTGCACTCAGCTTAGAGAAGGAAGGCCGCATGTATAGCGTACATGTGACACATCGGAGAGGCGTCATTCGTAAGTCGGGATGGAGGAAACGCTCGGATGCTCAAGTGACCCCGTCGTTGGACAATTGATGCCAGTCCTTGCGCACGCAGATTCATGTCGCAGTCGACGATGACGACAAGGGCATCTTAATATGACACATATGTTCGACCAACATGAATTGGGTGTCAGATGAGGGTTGAGAACTAGGCGGTGGAACAGCGAGGAGCCTGTAAATACTCGAGGGAGACGGTGATCAGTGCTTTAGGCTTCAAGCACCACAGTACACAGCCTCCTTGAAAAACCAAGCAAACCGTCCAGGATCCATGATCCACGAGACGACCATTTGGAGCGTACTGTACAATACCAAGTTAATTTACTGACATGACATCCAAGGTACACAGTATGAACTCTATAAATTGAGACTATACAGTCATATATACAACCAATACACGATGCGATGGGTAATCAGAGTGTCCCCGAGGCTAACACCTCGAGCCATAAGCCAGAGCAAGGACAGAAGAGCAGACAAAGGACTGAGGCGGACAAGGAGAGAGGGAATACACGAAGCAGCCAAGCGGCGGGACGACCAACGACAAGAGAATAGACGAGAAGGAAAAACATAGAGCGACGCACGCGCCGGACGGAGGCATACATCCCGTTTTTCGTCGTCCTTACACCCCATCCGAAATAATACTCCCAATACTCAACACGCTCTTCTTTCCTGGCATTCCGACGCCGCGGCCAGGGTCCTGCTCGAATGGTGCCCGCGAGAGCTGTATCACGGGGTATCCTCCGCCGACAGAGACGGACGGTAAGGCAGGCGAGGAAGGCGATGACGACGAACCATTGCTCCCGGTCCCAACGCCGTTGCTGGTTCCGTGCCTCAGTGGTGCGAGATGTATCATTTCCTGCTGCCCGTGCCCCTGAGCATGACCTCCGCCGTTGGGCCCCCATCCTGACGCCGACGGTGCCCCGCTCGCATACGAAGGCAGGCCCGACCCAGGGTAACGTGCTGCCGATAAGTTCGGCCCTGGCGAAAGCACTCGCCCAGGATGCCCATGACCCTGGGTATAATACTCCCCTGGCGACGATCCGTGTCCCTGGCCAGTATACTCGTACGGCGATCCTCCGCTCCCCGAAGACGTATACGATGCGGCGTGTGCGAGTGGAGGGGGTGGCGCTACTTGGGAAGGTTGGGCTGGACCCGACGTTCCACTCGAATAGTATGTATGTGATTGCGGGTGGGGTGAAGATGAAGGAGTATCATAATAGCCGCCATTCCCAGGTGTTCCGGATCCGTCGGCGTTGGGGTTCGCATTGGGGTTTGCGTTCGCACCGACGTCGTAGCGTGCGTACGACCCGGGGTACGCTGTTCCAGGGTATTGAGAACGAGTCGATGAGGGATATTGTCCATGGGGCGGATGGTGAGACGCAGAGTGAGTATGCGAGCCTGTTGGCGACGGGTGCACATAACCCGCAGAGGTCTGCTGCGGATGGGCATACCCACCATGATGGTGGTGTTGAGGCTGTCCGTCCGGGTAAGCCTGTGCACCCTCGTACGTTGCATTAAATGACGCGCGCGATGGGTGCCCATGCACCTCAGTCTGGGTCTGAGCGGGCGGATGAGCATTGTACGGCGTTCGAGAAGGTACCTGGGAAGACTCGTATCCTCCCCGGGGATCGTACGATCCGCGCGGGTGGTGCTGGTGGGCATGTTCGAAACCTGTCCTTCCGGTTGCCACCCCACTCTCATATCCATTCCTTGTACCAGTAGTATCGTAGCCCCCTCTTGCACTCGCGCTTCCGGTGCTGGCGGCACTTTCATACGACGTTGTAGCGTTGGCACCCCCGAGAGGACGTTGGGGATCGTATGACGAGGCCCCTCGGAGATTGGCTGGCTCGTAGTCATAGTTGATTCGGTCATACATTCCGCCCACGCTCGAGGATGAAGACGGATACGCCGACGATGCCGCCGGTGACGACAAGGGCTGTGGACCTGTCCTTCGCGTTGCAGCTCCGGCGCCAACGGCGGATCCCGGGCTCGAACTCGATGCTTCCCCACCGGCCGAGAGAAGCTGTCCACTCAGACCGACATTGACGCTCCCTCCCATGGCCTGGTGTGCATGTGTGCTCGTATGAGTATGGGCATGCGAGAGCGCGCTGGTCGCGGACAATTCGATCCCACCCGGCGTGGCGCTCGCCACACCCAACATCGGATCCAACGATGAAGAAGTCGGCCATGCGGGTAATCCCGCCAAGGCAATCGACGACGAACCCGAGTTGCTGCCCCCGGATACTGGCGTATGTGCCGAAATCGTATCACTAGCCGATACCGGCCCAGACATGAGATGGAGAGGACCGGTCAACGTCCCGTGGCGGGCACGTTTCACGGCGGCCGAACTGGAGCCGGGAGTAGTGGTATTGGAGACGGGCTGGGAAGTGAGGGGTGGGTGTTGTTGTTGCACGTGGACATCGTCCTCGGCCTGGTCCTGTTCCAATTTACGGGTCTCGGCAGAGTTGGGCTGACCGGCATCTGACGGTGGGGCAAGTGCCGCAATGGGGCGTTTGCGCACGCGGATATCCTTCCTGATACGGATTTTGATGCCCTGGTCGGCGAGAGAGCAAGAGAGGGGGGTTGATTCTATTGGCAGTTGGAGAAAACGTGATGGGGGGTGGTGTGGGAAGAAGGGACCCGTCGGAGACGAAATAGAGTAATGATCCGAAAGCGGACATAAATGAAAGGACATTCGAAGACAAAGCGAGGGCAGGTCAGATAAGACAAGGTGATGCGCAGAATACGACCAACCTTCCATGCCTGGAAACTTTTTTGCGGTGTAGACGTAAAACGCAGCCGAATAAATGGATTTACAGTGACGAACGGTGTTGCTGTGAGGCCAAATAAGGTATGGGAGAGTAGAAAAACAGGGAGCGTACCCGACGACTTCGAAGAGACTGAGCTTGAGGCGGTAGCTACCCTCGGTGCGCACGCTGAGATCCGGAAATACAAAGAAACCAGCGTCCTCGTTGCGATTTTCGGTATCTTTGAGATGGTATAGGGAAGAAACGACAGAACCGGTTGTACATCGCGTTTTGCCATCCTATGTCACGGATGAATAGAAAGGAATAAACGGGATATGAAGAGACGGACCTTGAGCCAATGCAATTCGGTGTCATCATCAGGCTTGGCGAGGCTAGCGAACATGAAGTAATAAGGATTTTGGAGGAAGCTATGGGCATAGTTTGGATCAGCATCTTCGGTGTCCGGATTTGCAGGGGAGGGCGGCTGGCGGGTATGTGGGTCGATGACACGGAGCTGAATGATGGGGGGAGGGTCAATGGGGCGACGGTCAGCTGGTAGCGTGGGTGAGAGGGATGGGTCTGAGGAAGAAGAGAGACGCTTACCACCGACGCCGCACATGCGGGCCTGCTTGGGCTCCTGCCTGACGGTGAGTTCGTACTCTCTGTGTGAGTTGAACATGAGTATTCGCAAGGACGGAAAGGAGGAAGAGGAGGATTATCAGATACGAGAGAAAAGATGTGTGGGACCGAGCGGCTGTGACAGGTCCGGGAAGAAGTGAAAGATGGCACATACAGTCTGTCTCTGTCATAGAGTGAACGGTCTCGGTCATACGGATACGCGGTTGGAACGGAGCCATAGTTTGAGTTGACGTCCATCAAAGAAACGGGGCTGATCGATTGCCAGCGGGTGATGTTCTTTCTCCTCCTCACTCGCTCCAACTCCCACACTGTCAGGAACACGTGACATTCCCTCCACCAACACCAGTAATTCTAACAGCTCGTCAATGAGTCCGTCTGCCCGAAAATCTCAGATGAGCGATGACCATCAAGATCGCTAAAACACCCGGATCTCTTTGACGGCGGCGTCACTCCCCCGACACGCATGGTGTCGACCCGGGTGTTATTGAGTGGCTTCACCAGCGAGGACCCTGCCAAGCCCCAACATGACCAGTAAACGACGTGTGTTCCGGCGTACAAACAGTCATGGCGAATGTTCTTGCAAAAATAAGAGTCAACGACCTTGGCGACATTCGGTTTCTTCCGCTTGTGTTTCCTGTCAGATGTCACCTACAGGCGAAGCCAAGTTGTCGGCGAGCAACATCGCGTAGACCGTCTTGAACGGGTCGGGGTGGGGATGCCCCTGTTCAAGATCTAGAACACAGCGGAAGAATACAAGTTGAGCCAGTACCATTCCAAACCCACCTTGAAGGTGTTCTTCATTCGTACGCGCTCGTGCACGTCACCAGGCTGTGGATACCCTCTGACTGTGGAACGAGCATCCATGATTCCTATCAATCTTTGCATATCATTGTTTTACTGGAGAACGCGTTATGGATCAATGACGACGGTCTCACCGGAAGGGATCAAGATCGCGCACCTAGATTACGGATTCAATGCTTGGGTGCACAATTAATGGCGCTTACGCTCGTCCTCGCGATATTCGACAGAGTCGCAGGGTTCCCTTCGTCGCAATGTGCCGAGTTTATCTCCCTTTCGGTCGTGATTCTGCCATCAAAGATTTCAAGGTCTTGAAGGTATGCGTGCTTGAGTCAACACCACTTTATCCATCTGAATCGTATCATACAGTAATCCAAGACACGAACCCTGGCCAGCATACATTCAAAACAACCAAACCAGAGCGAGAACGACAGCGGAAAAGAGAGAAGATTATGTCCATCCGCGACCACCCATTAAGACTCCTCTACTCCCCTCCAAATCGCATCCGCGCAGTCTAACGACTCGAGCCATTCCGCCGCATGATACTTGGCCCTTCGATACGGCCACTGTTCCACCTCTAAGGATCCATCTTCCTCAGATCTCGTCACCGTCCAGACATTCCCGTCGATGCGCACTACACGAACATTTGGGAACCCTTGTTCAACGACACTCAGGACAGAACGGATCATGATGTTCGTGATGCCGATGTACCGTAGCTGGGGAGGCATGCCCGTACGGAGTTGCTGCGTGCACGATAACATATCAGTCAGACAACGATGGCGGTGAGGAAAGAAGGGTGGGGAAAGTATGAGCGGGAAAGACGTACATTCATGAACGCCATAAGGTCCTCCGTAACCGCAGGTGACAAATCAAGCGTCAACGCGCGGACCGTCCGCGGAACCAACCATCCCGCCAACGCAGGCGATAAGTCCCTTGGATACGTGATGGACAAACTACTCAGTTTGGACAGCGCAGGAAGTACACCCCACGCCGAAGCATCGAACCCGATGCGACGGGCGTCCGTCGGAGGTACGAGGAGGTGATAGGTTCGCAGTTGCGTTCGGTCACGGAGGAACTCGGAAATAGCGGGACAGAGTTCGCGATCTGCAATGTGCCGATGGAGATTGGTAATCGTGATGGAGAAATGGCGAAGGAACGGAAGCGCCGTGCGATATTGTCGGAACAATGATGAAGGGGTGCATTCCAGCGTCCCAGAGAGCATCAGCGACTCGAGCTGGTGGCCATTGGCAAGGATGTCCGAAAAAGCTTGTGCATCTGTTGAAAAACAGCCACTGAATTCGATTTGGGTCAAGTGGCGAACAGAAATAGCCTCTGCAGGGAAACGCCAGCGCGGATTGTTGATGGACAAAGAACGAAGAGTGTCGCGACTTTGAGCTAGGAACGTGTGAACAGAAGAACTGCTTCCACCATCCGAACTAATCGCAAAGTGCGTAAGGTGTTTGAAGACGGGCACTTCAATATCGACCGCATGGTCTGATACCCTGAGACACAATTCAATCAAACGGACACACTACGAACGGAGGACAAGATTCATACACGAGAGATAGTCGTTGTAGCCGCGGATTATAAGAATGCACTGTTTGCAACATACGTGCGATTAACTCTTTATTCCCAGAGCAGTGTACCTTGCGAAGGTTCAACAGCTTGGGTAGCGCGTTCATGAGCATACCTGGGCTGTCGTTCGATCACATCCAGCGAACAGAAGGGATACAGACATACCAACTTGAAAGGCCAGCGGTTGAGTGGTATCATAGGAAACAGCAAAAACACTCAAGCACCTGACCTGGCCAGCGAAATGTGGGTCAACTAATATCCGAGTGAGGATGTCTGCGCTTCGCTGGTAATGCCACGCATCAATGTCTTGGTCACCTTCCCCTTGTGTGGGTCGAAACCGACTGTCTGCTCCGCCAGGTTCAACAGCAGCAGTGAGATGGAGGTCAATCTCGCGGAAAAGCAACTGGCTAGCGATGCGCGAAAGTGCATTTGGGACGAGCAGCAGAGATTTAAGGTCCCGTTTGGGCAGGAAGAGCGCAATCTCCCGCCACACTTCCGCAGAGAAGCGAGGCGGACAATCAGGCTCTCGGAGAAGCTATGTGGCTATGAACAAGCGTCCTTCCTGTTGGTAAGGGTACGTACCATTTCAGGGCGAAGGTGCTGAGACTGAATGATTGCCTTGACGTCCTGGTTTTCAGGATCAACGGTCAACACGGAATGAAGATCTGCCGGTGTGGTTTAGGCGCCACCGTGGTAATGTAAAATGCAAACGCAGCGGCTCAACACATACCCTGTTGAGCGGACGTCCGGTAGCCTGCGGCGAGCCTCCCTTTAGCGCGTAGCAACAGTGCACGTGCAATGTTGGCAGAGGGCAAGTTCGGAACTTGCAGTAGCGACTGGACAGCATTTTCCATTATTGTACGACAGCTGTGTCCATACATGAGGAAATATCTCGGTGAAAAACGATTTTCTTGTGACTTGCCCCTGGTTTGGTAAATGTTGTAGCGCATGCAAGAGAACGTCGGCTTTTTGAATGTCGTCCAAGTTGACGATAACATCGCGGATGCTTGCATCTAAGATGCGGGGATTGAACAAACTCATCGCAAATGACAGCCACGGCGAACGGGAGGGAAGGAGTGCAGGAGAGAGCGGCGGGATTGGGTGGGCAAGATACTTAAGGGACGCGGTGCGGGCGGCGGAGCGACGATTTCCAACTTGGCTACTGCTTCTTCCAGTTTCTCAGGCATTCTCATCCCAACACAACTACATGCTTGAAATGCCATTTACTCAAGAAAATACAGACAGTGACGTTGGCAACTCACCTTGCTCTGTTTCACGACACAGTATGTTTCTTCCATAACTTTGCCACTGCTCCCCCTTGCGTCATATTGGACATGGCACAATTTGGATCCCACGGTGGAATGTTTCGGGAGAAAAGATAGGCCTCGTGTCCGATGACAACTGCCCCTGTAATATGTCCTGGAGCTTATATAAACCTGCGCGGCTCGTGGAGAGTGTTGTGCTAGGTCAGCATCCCATTCTCTCCACACGTCCATAAATTTAAATACTTTAGATTTCGTGGTTTAGCCGTCAGTTTGCAGTTGCCCGTCGCAAGGTTTACTCTAGTTTGGTGGCGTCTCATTTTCTACAAACGATTGTTCGTTGACTGAGACTTCCATGGGATATGATATCTACACCCCACTCTATCCGCACTTCAACTTGTCCTGCCGTCACTCATCCCAGCGGTAATAACTTGTCACCCAAGGCAACTGTGCAGTTTATCTCGTGTGCGTGATGAGACTCGATAGACGGGATTCGTACCAGAATAGTCTGGAACCCCTAGGGCGTGGCGAGCCTCTCTTTATGCTTGGATGTTTGTATGGTCACTGACTGAGATTTTCCTCTCTAAACCCAGATGCAGCAGGTCCCCGTGCGAAACCACTTGGAACTCCAAGTATTCCGAGGCGAACTCGCGCGCTGAGAACGTCCTTCTCGCCCGGTATCCGTCGCATACTTTAGAAGATTGGCGAGTCACACGCCTTGTCGTGGGGGGGAAAGAAGTTTTCATATGACCTATACATTGATAACCTGTTACACCGAAGGCCACACCAATGAGTTTCTCGCCGGTGCAAAAGCATATCTGGCGAATTACTTATGTAAAAATAGCGGTGTCCCGTCCCGCCGCTGAGCCTACGCAGACGCGATGATCATGCCCGAATCGGAGTCGTGCTCGCCATTCCGGTTCGAAGTTTGAATGACAGGTGATTTTGTGCACCTTCATAACCTAATGTCGTACGTTCCACATGGGGATTTCCCTTCCCTACAGTCCAGTAACCCGATGAGAGAAGATGATCGTAATTTACATCTCCTACTGGCTCAGCGACGTAAAAACCGGGCCTGCTTATTTCCGATCCCTCCTCTATGTTCGCCGTATGACCATTTGTCACCAACAGCGGGAATTCAGGGCAGTGCATAATGCACTCTCAGCGGTATGTGTGGAGTGGCAGCTAGATCTTGGCAATGCTTCTGTGCCGATACGGGTCCCCATTGGCCAAAGTCAGTCACAAAATCCTCGTGGTTTGTTTAAATTACGCTCCAGGGTCTCATCCCCTCTATTCCCCACTAGCTTCGTCTCTAGAAACGACCTGACGATATGTTCACGATACATTCGCCGCAATCCCAAGACCTATCGGAGCGATTGTACGTGTACTCGCATTGATGTTTCTGGGTTCGAATTGGAATGTGCGCAACTGAAAGTTCTCGCTCGCCAGTTAATGAACGAGACGTATTACGCCAGGAAAAGGTCAGGCCAACGTCACGGTCATGTGCCATTATTGACCGCTCTACTCCTTCCCACCATCTCGGTCTTAACACGTGTGCACACGGGAATGAAACTGGCATTCGAACGCATGATGGCCCAGACGTTTAGTGAAGACGCTACACGCGGCGCGTGGGTGCAGATTGTGCACACACTTTTACTCGGAGGTTAATTGTGGTCCTGGGATGAAACGGGACAGGCAAGGACACGACGGTGATCGGCTGCTTATCTGGGGGCTAGACCCTCAAGAAGCATTCTTTTCTCTTTGCGTCCATTCGTGGATCTGACCAACGACTGATCGGACGTGCCAGTTTGGCAGATCGTTGGTCGAGAACATAGGTCTCTGGTGCCAAGTTAGCGGCTTTCGAACCGGCAATGAAGGCACTGGTAATACTCACTCCACAGCGTGTGTCAGCGCTTCTCTGGAAGTATCCGATTTACAACGCAAGTGGCACTTGGTACCCAAATCAGGGGATCTCAAAAGCCAGCATCGAATGATGTTCTCCAGAGTGGCCGATACGGTGAGACCGAATGAGAGTATTATGCGTCCACCTGATTGAAGGTTCGCAATGCTATTTGGATTCACTCCGCAGGGTCCCGTCTCCAGGAACAATACATTCGTAAGTTGACGCTATAAGATCAGGAAGTCTTTTTCTAGAACTATCATATCGTGGTCTCCTCATTGGCCCGCATTTCGGACGCGGCATTGAGAGCCCTCGTTGACCCGATGAGTCTTCGCCATGATCCCATGGATAATGAACTACTTCATGTCTAGTGAGTGCGACACGTGCGACACCGAAGAGTGTCCATACTTGGTTGCCCCGTTTGCATCCTTGAGGCTATGCTCGACTTTGCAGGGGGTTATGGGCCAGACTGCCGAAGCTCTTGTTGCTTTCGCCAAGCGGTATACCAACCATAGCGCCAGCGTGCCAGCATGCATGACGGCGTTCCACTCCTGTGGGTTCCCAGCGGCGTCGGGTTGCCTGCAGGCATTTGTTTTCTCATTTGTCACCTATCAAGCCACCGTCGGAGCTGTTGGACACGCCACAGTCGAGCCTCATTTTCGGGCGATATATAGCTTTCCGGCTCCTCCCCCACGCGATTATATTCCTCCCAGAGTCCCCCAGTTTTGATCGTGGTATGCCGTCACCGGTCAGAGACATGTAATAATGGCTTGGTGCAAAACCGCATCAAGACAAGCAGGATCGACACGTCACGTTGGGGAACACGTGCGGACATAGGCGTTGATTGTGGGACGAAAAAGGATAGCGATGGGAACACGAGGCGATGAACGCTCGCGCCACTGACTGACATACTTGGGAGACAATCGCCTGCAAAGGCTACAGTGGAGCTTCTGGGGGTTTTCTTTTAGAGTGGCCACCAACCCATGGGTGGTTTCGAAGCTTCGCACCCATATCCGAACACGTGAAAACGAATGTGTCACGGAGCTGTGCACGTCTCGTGTGTGCGTAGCTATCTCCCGGTCGCAAGTCGTCGTGACGCTCGGGTTTGCTGCCCAGAGCGAGTGCTAGTGTCGAAGCAACAGGACTCGGAGACGGGCCGCACACGGACACGTAAGTAGTTGTGTAGATACGGGCGGGCCCTCACGGAAAGCCCCAGGACGTCCTGTTCGGGTGAACTCGCGCGGTCATTTCGCGTTGAAGGCTGAGCAGAGGAAGCCTCGAGGCAGTCATTGAGAGGTCCCGTGATCAAGATGCAGCATGTGAGAAATGATGGCGAATTCCCAAATGATGTGGAGTACACACAGGAACGGGTCAGGGCAAAGGGCGAGTCACATTCAGTAGCCGCGCAAATGGAACTCCCCGGATCGGCTAATTGCATGCAGGGCAATGTGGTTACGAGCGTGATGGAACCAAGCAAGCGACTGTGGGAGAGCAGGCAGTGACAGGGGTTGCGAAGGAGAATGGGTATTATATGTACGTGGGGTTACACGTATTCTTACAGTCTCTAACGGCAGAGAAGCGGGGTAGATGCTGGTGCTAGAAACGTACATACTGGGAGAGGTAAGTCACATGGGGGTGGTGAGGCGCCTTGTTTTTTTCGGCCGGTAGAGTCCCAACAGAGGAGAGTTGGGAGCCAAGAGGAGACGAGGACACGTGTTGGTGTGCAGTGCGAAACGAGGCAGAGGAAGGACATTTGTACCTGCTGTCGTGAACAACCGGACGCGGAACCTCGTCGGAACACGATTGGCGCAGTGGTCCTGATGGGCCTACCACCAACGCCCCGGGCAGAAGTAGTAAAATATAGATGTCCACCAGGTTCTGGCGGGACCGGGACGAGCATGCGACATGGACTGCCGCCCTGGACCATCATCCATACGAACGGATTCGTTTTATTATAGTATAGCAAATTCTGGGAACGTATTACAAAAATCCCAAACGGAGCTGCTAGGAATAGTCGGGGTTTCATTCTGTCAAATTTTTGCAACGTGCGCTATGAATAAAAATCAGTTTTTGGATCTCATATTCGTTGCCGGTATCTCTTATACCTCGTCCCGCGTATCACAAACTTATCCCTCAAGCCCTCGATCGCTTCAGCATCCTGAACGAACCCGTTTCGCACCCTCTTCCGCTGTTCATGCCCTCCATTGTCAACCTAAAGTTCAAGGTGAGCTCGTATGCCGTTCTCACACCGTGCATTTTGACTCACCCCTTGCCCCAGGGTAATAAATCCTTCGTCGCATTCTCCAATCTAAGCGACACCGAGTCGCTTACAAAAACATGGAAGGTGCCTTTTCTTGATCTCACATATTCGATCATCCCTTGTTCATCTTGTCTAGGTCTGCACGAAAGTGGCCAGCTACCTCGAACAGGGCCAGCGCCTCGAAAACTTGAGCTGGCGTCTGTGGCATCTCCAGAACCTCATCGTCGACTCTGATAACGCCAAGTCGAAGCGTGAGTTCAAAAAGCTGTCCAAGAACATGGGTGACAAACTCGACAAAGAAAAGGGCAGGTTCGTTTCGCTCTCTCCTCGTCTTCTTTGCCGCCCTATGCCCTGACATCATTTCCATAGGAGCATCGAGGAGCTTGAGGCTCCTGACTTTAAGCGCAACGCATCGACTGATCTTATTCGACAACGTGCCGTCGAAAGAGAGCGTAGTCGCGAGGCCAGCCAGAATGCGAAGCCCGGTACCATTAAGCGCATGCAATTCACATTCTCAGTAGACCAACCCACTCCTGCCACTCCGAACGCCGCCGTCCAAAAGCCCGACCTCAGACCCTCTGCCGAGTTCAAGGAAACATCTACCCGTCGCGGCCGTCAGGCCACTCGTGCTCAAGTCGCTGGCGACGAACTCATTCATACGGATACGGATACTTCCGCTGGCTCCCGGAAGCGCAAGTTTCTACCTGATGACGACCAGCCTTTACTTCGTTTCCCCTCCTTGTTTTCGAACGACTTTGGTCCCTCCGCCCTCCTCTCCGTACAGCCCTCGCTTTCCAATGCTATGAATTATGGAGAAGACGTCATCAACACTTCCTCTCGTGGCCTTAGCATCATACGTCCTACTATCGAGCTCCCGCTTGACGAGATCCTCAGTAGTGTTGATCCCACAGACGACCATCTGTCTTCACGAGCCATGGGCCAGAATGAGCTCACCCTTGTTTCTGATTCCGACGTCATGATGCATGAATCCTCTGGATCCGGTTCGCCGTGCTCGGAGTCCCAGGGTTCTCGCAACGAGAACGAATTGAATACGGCCGCATTCGTTCCCGCTCAACCAGCCAAGGAAACCCCTCCACAAACCATTTCCCCAGCCAAGCTTGGTCCTAGCGCGGGAACTCGGAGTAATATCCCAAGTAGTCGCCCCAACCTCACGGTAAAGACCCAGAACGCTCCCACCACCCGATCATCTGGCCCTGGTGCCACCGCCACTAGCGTCAACCCTGCCGTCCTTCGAGGGAATACCAACTCCGCCCCTGGCGGTGTGAAGGCTGAGTGCTCGAATTGCGGTGCTACGCACACTCCTCTCTGGCGCCGTGGTCTCAACGACGAGCTGAACTGCAATGCATGTGGCCTGTACTGCAAGCTGGTGAGTCTTTTTGGGTGATACATGTCACAACGAAAACTCATGATCTCGCAGCACAAGCGTCCCCGCCCAAAGAGTATGCGCGCCAGTCATGGCGAGGGTCGCACACAAGTGCCTCCTCGCCAGGAAGTGGTTGACGTCATCGGTGGGTCTCCTCGGTACATGCGACACACCACTCAGCTCAGTGGAGCCGTCGGCACAGCTCAATGCTACAATTGCCACACCACCGCGACGCCGCTCTGGAGGAAGGACGACGAGGGGAAGACTGTCTGCAATGCGTAAGTTTTCCTACCCACGGTCCCTGTGTGATGACTTATGTTACGGGGGGCATCCGCCAACATCAGATGCGGCTTATAGTAAGTAATGCAATCTTTTGTTGGTCATTCGTCGGCTAAGCTTGCTCTATTAGTTATAAATTGCATGGGTCAGCGCGACCGATTTCCATGAAGTCGGATGTTATTCGCAAACGATCACGCCATGATGCGCGGCGCACCGGTCCGGACTCCTCCGAAACCCCATCTGCCAGCCCAGGCGCGAGTCGGCGAACTTCACCGACTGCGGAACGTTCACCAACCTTGGCACCTGACTCGACGACTCAGCCCACATATGAATACAACGATGAAACGACAACACAGAACACCTCGTCTGAGCTCCTTGGGGCGCTTGGACCCGAGACACAGAACACTGGTTATAACAACCAGCCGAATTACTCCGATATCTTCACCACCTTTCCAGGTCCCTACCATCCCGACTATCTGAGCCAGCATTTCCAGACACCACCTGATGCGCTTCCGTTCTCAAGTGTTGAAACCTTGGAGTCAGAGGTCGCTGCTAGCAACGAGCAGAGGACGAAGAAGCGTCGTCGTATGAGTACGGATTCGGCGTCTGAGCCCCCATCCTCCGCCGTTTCGTTCTCCTCTTACGCAGACTCATACTCGGGCCACTCCTCCACGGCATCCCACTCCCGTCGCTCCTCGATGGACTTCCCGTTCTTTTCTTCATACAATGTCTTCCGTGGCTCTGGTAATGCGTTCTGGCACCCACCGACGCTCACCGCTGACAGGTCGCCTCAACTGGTCCACCCTCCCATGCTTCCGGCTGAAGATTCGCAGATGGACTTCTTCCACCCTCCGATGCTCCCGCAGGACGAGGACAACTTCTTCGCCACCTATCTCCACCCTCCCATGCTGCTTCCCGCAGAGGACGCGAATGTTCCTCACCAACATCAGCATCAGCATCAGCACCAGCACCAGCACCAACAACAGAACCCGCAGAATTATACTGCCTCTGCGCAAGCTGACTTTTATGATTCTGCTATGCAAACCTTTTGACGAACATGGCGTGTCTTGCGTGCGCTCTTTGCATCCCTCTTTTCTACTCGGGCTTTCCATCCTCGTCGTTCCCTCCACACGTCTCTGTTGCCCAATACGTAGATCACCCCAGAAAGCTGCTTACCATTTCACCAAGAAACAAGCTGTATCATTGCAGATCACGTCGCATTCCTTTTCCTCGTCATGACGCAGACTACTCCCTTTTTTTTCACGACCCTCGTGTCTTCACTAAAATCTCTTTCTTCTCTCTCACCTGCCATATATATTTTTGGTTGCATAGCTACCTCTCCGAGCTGGGTCGTTGTCCCCCCCGTACGACGCTGTTGTATCCTTTGTGTCGCCTCTCGCGAAGGGCTTCGCGCTTCAAGCCCCCAAATAGTATCTATTTCACGTACATTGTATCTACCGTCATGGTGAATCGCGTGGCATTTCCATTATTTCTTCTTCCTATTGTTCGAGACCATAACAATACTGTGTAGCAACTCTTCCTCCGTTTCGCGTCGGCAGCACTCTACAGGGACCACAGTGGACTTAGGTACAAGTTGATTCATCTTTTCGCCTGTGTCACGCGACCGTTTTCCGCGGACTGCTCGGCTCTCCTTGTTTCAGTGCGACGTGGCTTGCTTTACTTTCGTACGGTTGGTGTCATTATATGTCTTTATTTGTATCACTAGAATGAAGATGGCCACTAATATTTCGGTGTCATATTGCACAAGCGACGTCGACGTGGTGTCAGCGTTGCGGCTGATCGCGTGCGGAACGGTGTTATAATCGCCTTTCCGTCACCACAACGCTGCTCGACCCGGACTTGGTCGTTGTGTGCCGGCGTGTGTCCGGGAAATTCTACGGGGTTGATCATGGTACGCGCTGTTCACTCACCGAGCATATTGACCTGTTTCTTCAGTCCAAGTCGAAATGCGTGCTCTTGCACCCAAACTTTACAATAATCTTTATTTTTGCTGAAGGGTTGACGTGTTCACAACTGCAGAATGACACCTCGGGACAATACGGATGACTCGCATTGTCAATGGTGACAGTGAGAGGTTGAAGTACTTACGTGCACGGTGCATCATGCTGCCTGCACTCGCTCCACTTCCCTTGTTTCAAGGAGTCGACGCCACTGAACTTGGAGAAGCGAAGGACTATTATGAAGTTCTCCTTTGAGCACCTCCATACTCCGCTTTTGTTCCACCCAATCCCGAAATCGATAAGGGATAAAGGTAGATATCTCCTGAGCCCTGTGAGTACGTATGTACTCGCTTCTTTCATTTCGCCAAGCTGACTTTGGCCAAGCAACGCCTGAAATCAAGCTGGTGGGGGTGATCGCACAAGATTGATGACAGGACGCCACCCCTGAGCAAACTGTCAACATGGGGCAAGTGCGGTGACTCACTATGACTGACTGGGTAGCCCTGACGTGGTGGTGCGCTGGACGCCCAGGCGTCCAACTACCAGTGGTGGCGAAGAGGCTAACAGCTCATCTCAGGTGCTGGTTGGACGCACTGATTCACCCTCCTCGCGGTTACCACCAGTTTGGATAATTTTCGTCATCAGAGTTTTTCTAGTAGCTTGTGTTTCGGTCATCATAAAAGTGTGTCCCGCCTCTCTGCCTATCAGTAGGCACATCCAAGTCTGCAATGCACTTTGGTTCAAGCTCTCGACTCCCGGTTGCGCTCCACTTATCCATGGAACCTGATGACATGTTTGACACTGTCCCCGTTGTATCTTACTGCCAGCCAAACGACTAGCCTGTGCTTTCACGAGGGTCATTCGGGGGTAAAGGAAGTAAAACTCTTTCCAGTTTCCGGTTTCCGA
>JBBPJV010000656.1:0-17689 GCA_038088915.1 Sutorius aff. eximius
CTTTTCGTCATCATGCAGATCATCCGTCTTTTCCATAGATACAGGGGCGATGCTAGTAGAAGTCATGTATCAAACGTGTGAGGCTATTCATGAAAATGGACTAAGTCGAGACGAAAGGTATGGCAGTGAGGTGACAGAAATTATTCTTCGAAAATTTTCGCGATGCGGCGTGCATCGTGATCAAGTAGGCCACAATGATCTCGCAGAGCCTCTGCCAAATTTCTCCCCCGTATATCGAAATCCGCCGCTTCCGCGGTGGGCATCCCATATCTCCCATTGCGGTCGTGCATTCCCAGAAGACGTTCGATGGCCTCTTTGGACTCCTGCAATTTCGGATCGGTTGACAGTGTGGTTACGCAGGCATGCCCGAGAACCCTGATGCCGCGAGTATGAAAGACCGTAACATTTTGGTCCCACCAATTCTCCATGCGAACTTCGTGCTCCAGATGTGTGATAATGACAGCGATGGGAACCGACTTCCGACACAGTACTTCGTACAATAGCGCGTAGTTCTTCCGGGTATTCGTGGTGATACGACCTTGACGATGGCAGAACAGGAGAAGATCGACACCTCCTGCCTTGAATAATTTTGTAACAAGCTTGCACACTTGCTCGATGGCGTTCACATATCCTGTAGCACCCATCGTTGGCTCCTCCAAGCCAACGGTGTCCCAGATAGTGTACGATTTGCCGTTCATGATGAGTGTGTATGGTTTGTAGGCCTTGGTGCATCCGTCAATGTCTGGGGATGTTTCTGCAAGCCGTCTCCCGGCAAGTAGGTTGATCACTGAGCTTTTTCCAGAACCAGTTTCTCCAAATAGGATTACGTTGAGAGGTCGGAAGGGTGCCAATGCCATAGCGTCCTGAAACCTGCGTGAGATCTAGCACGTTCTTCTAGGGTAGTGGAGTAAATCACGTTGCATGTTGGTCGTCTCGGAGGCATGCTGAGAAAAAGCTCGGCGGCACAAATGGCGCGAGAACGTCGGCGAGGGCTCTAGTTCACAAGCAATCCCTGAAGGTTTTGGTGATTATCGATAAGCGCCCGAGCGACTTCACGTGGCCCTCGTGTGCTGGCATGTTGTCAATTCTTGTCCACCTGGTGATGCACGATGCATGATGTATGATGGTGCGAATTGTTTGCCAGGTAATGAGGATACCACGTCCATTTCCGCTATCATCGTAACGCCAGTTCTTTGCGAACTTTCAAAAACCGCCCACTTCTCATCTCGAAGTTTTAGGTTTGGTTTAAAGAGAATATGAGTCACACAATTCCAGGTCACGGTCACATCAGAACAGCAAGTTGGAAAGTTGGAAAGTCGTGTTTCGCAACCCTTGCAGCACGTTTCTCTGGTATTCCGTTGATTTGCACAGCTGGTCCACCAATTACCCATTTCAAAGGGAAGCTTTCCTCACATTGCGGATGAGTCTGAAAATCCACCGTTCATGCTAAATCTGGCTGTGATGTGCATCCGAGCGGACTCTGGTCGGATCTAGTATGTGGTAGAATTATTCCGCTCTTGGGGACAGGCACGTGCCAATCAAGCGCCGAAATACACTAGTGGACAAGGTTGCGCCCTTGCTGTACATTTACCCTCAACCTCATCCAGCGCCTGGGTTACCGAACACAGTGAACCTATCCACGCCGCCATGGCCACCCCGCAGACCGAAGGCTCCATTCACATTTCGAGTACATCCTTGTTCCCTATGAGACAACATGTACCCACTCTTTCATCATAGGTATCGCTATCCAAATCCGGGAGAAATTCGGCAAGCCGGTGCACCTCATCACATTCCAAACCAAAGCCGAAAGCTTTACAAAGGAGATTGCGCGTGAATTCCCCCCCGGACATACGCACGATGAACGGTTCGATCCTCCTGCGTGAGATATCCTGTTACATTCCCCCGTGGACCCATATTTTAATCACTTATTCCAGCAAATTGCCTGTCCGCGATAAGCTCTATGTGACTCTACACTATAGAACGTATGGCGTCGCACGTAACGTTCGCATCTCCGTGCTACAGAGCGAAATCATCGAGCGAGCACGAAGTGATGCAGACGGCAAGGAAAGTAAGCCACGAGTCACACCACATTTTTCTTGGATACCTTATCGTCGACCTTTGGAAGCATACGTGACATTCTATCATAACATTGTGGTTACTATCCGTTTCTCGCGTTTGGAAGCGGCCCCCATCCCCGGAGGAGTCCGTCCATCTACTCCCGATGTCCCGCCACCCCCTACAATCAATCGAAATCCTAGCGTTGTCCAGCCACCCCCGAATAAGGGTAAAGATCTTGACGTCGTCCTGTCACCGCCTACCACCAATCCGAGCACTAACAGTCCACCGCTGACGCCCATCACTAGCGAAATTCTTCGCGTGTGCCCTCGGTGAGCGTTTTTATACTTTAGATCACACTGTAAAGCTGATCAGACAAAGCTTCCGGCTCTTGATCATAGGAAATGTACATCTGTTTTTCCGCGCATCTAGTCGTGGTTGTCACTGACACTCACCCTCTCAGAGTGGTGTTGGAAAAACCTCTCTGGTTCACAACGTGTTTGGTGTCAAGGATGTGGTGGGTTTAGCCTTACCTGCAACAGCTGCATCTGCAAACATTTCTGCCAGGACGTCAGTGCAGCCTCACGAGGGATGGCTGATATTGATCGCGAATTTATCGCACCAGAGAACAAGCTTTTCGTCGTCCATGACAGCCTTGGACTTGAGGCAGCAGAAGGCAACCACTTAAACTTGGTCAAAAAATTTATCAGTGGCAGACGTCAACAGACAGACCTGAAGGATAGGTTGCACGCTGTTTGGTAGGGTGATCCATAGTGGTTAGAGCGATATTGAGTAAAGACTTCAGGGTATGCATTCAAGTCCCATATGCCAAGGGACGGGTTCTTGAAGCTGGTATGGAGGAATTCCTGCGAAAGAAAAAGGAAATCCTTGGAGATAGTGCGTAAATCAAATGATCATGGCATATCTGACGACTCGACCATCTCGCTATAGTTCCGGTCGTCGTTGTACTCACGAAGCTTGATTTCCTGGACAACCTACTGATGACAGATCTGCGTAAGGCAGGGGTGAAGTTCAAGAGCATACAGGAGGCGAAGCCCTATTTAAAACCAAAAAGAACTGCGTTTCTTGAAGAGTTCTGCGGGAAACCCATCCTGAGAGTAGGGGGGAGTGATGTACGATATGTAGCCGTTTCGAGTTCGTACCACTTTGCACTCCGCTTGCCTAATGTTAGGCTAATGGCAGTGCAGCAAAGCGCGGTTATGAACTGGAATCAACAATTTATGAGCTCGTCAGAACCACAACCTCCGAGATCGCACGGTACATCACAGCCGATCCGTCCTTAAACATGGGGAGCGAGCAGTCGAAGATTGAACGCATCGCTCCCCAGATTGTGGCTGGAATGGCCCAGCGGGTGAGCATTGAAGTCAAAGTAGATTCCTCCATAAGGTACGGCCCATGTTACCACATTGAGAGCAAGTCTCATGCTTTACTAGAATCTGGAAGAAAAGTGAGTCCTCGATACTACAATGGTATATTTCTAAGCGTCGCACAAGAATATTGGACACATTTTGGCGCGAACTTTACTCCCCGTGGAGCGAATGACTTTTTACTTGTCCTACATCAGGACATTGTCCAGGCTTGGGGCTTCGATGATCCCGGTAATGTGAGAAACCTTCTCTCCTCACGTTCTGGTACTTGACGCTGCGAAAGGCCCTACATAATGATGGCTTCAAAGAAGCTTTGCTGGATGCTTCAAATCTCGAGGAGGAACACCTGTCGAGTGGGGGGTAAGTTAGGTGGTAAAATGCTTCCTCGCAATGCTTGACAGAATGCACACAGAGTTGGAGATCTTGTGGCACCAGCAATTTCTACACTGGCCCCACTGATCAACTATTTGAGAGCAGTTGGGAACGAGCCTCCCACCACGAGAGTGGATGCCACCGCAAAGCAGGAGCCCCGCAAAGTCACGTAAGCCGTCACGTCTCTCGCCTTGGTCATTCGGTACTGTATATCTTGACACTAAACCTAGGAAAACACACTTCGTGGCATACATCGCCGACCTAATCTACGTTATGAAGATCCTCTCCATCCTATCATCGGAAGGAACCATCTCTTCTCGAGACGTAACTCTCGCATTGGAAGTCTACAAACGGTCGTCGTATAGACACCGTGTTCACGCGGAGCTGGAGGGCTTCAGTGCCGGTCTAATACTTCCCGGAAGGACAAACGAAGTTGCGGAAAAAATTCAAACGCTGATCAGACGATACATCAGTGATGACGAAGTGTTAAGTTTGCGGAGCCAGATCCCCATGGCTCCAGGCTTGTGAAGGTGGTGGCGAGTTTGTTTGATTGTACTATTATCATGCCCGTATGCCCATCCATTAACCTTTGTAGCAGCCTACGTTCTATAGCCTTGGAGAGTTACAGGAGAGAGGTTCAGGTACTGTGTGTTAGACATGTATGGATCCCAAATCAGTTCGACTCTCAGTCCATGTTGAGTGTTTGGAGGCTGCCATCGTCACACCCTTGATCCCCGTACCCTAGTGAAGTCGGAGTCAACAGATGCAGATTCAAATGTGTGGCAAAAAGTTCAATACGGCCTCTTGTCTTTATCGAGAGTACCGCAACTGGTAGGTTGGTTGGCCCCCGGACTCCCACTGAATCCGAAAGATTGTACCTGTGGATCAAAGAGAAGGAACTTGTGAACACGTGTATAAGGGTCTCACCAACGAGGGAAAAACGCACCAGGTGGGTGGCAAATTGAGGTCAGGTTATCTTCACATGGACACGCCTTTTACATAAAAATAGTGGGGGTGGTCACATTAATTTAAATTGAGCATTAAATGTTTTTTTGGCTGCATACCAGCTGCATCACGATTGGGTCGATCTGCATACTCAGAAGCTCTGCGAACTATGAACATGTTTACGTGACGAACATGAATCGGTCTCAATGCCCATCGCCCAGTTACACTCCAGTGTATGGCCGATCGTCGGCGTTCACAGGGCGGAGCTAGTGATCCCAGAAATTTGGGTTTGAAATTTGAAACACAGAATTCTCCGGCGCTCCAAAGATCAGTAGAAATACACTGGGTGGAGTTGAATATCGCCACCGGAGCGGAGATACTGTATTTGTCCAAGTTTGTTAGGAAATAGCCGGCCAATTTTGTCGCCCCTTTGGGGGCCGTAGCGAATTTGGTAGTCACACATCGCCAGCACGCAAGTTCTAGCGCCTCATGGCGAATAGAACCCAGGCATGAATACCGCGTGTAAACTTCACGTACAAGGTATACTCTGACTTCCACCCCGCCAACAGTCAAACATTATTTCCCCTAGCCATTTTCCAGGTCATTTGTCGCATATTCTGTTTGCAGAGGTTGAAGTTCAATATTCTTGCAAAAAGTCATCACTCTCCGCCGAATAACATTGTATTCATACAACTCTTGATTCTTTCCGTGGGACAGACGGTCAGGGTGCCCAAATCGACATCCAAGAGCGAGCTAACTTCAGATATCCAGGCAGGACATCACCATGAAAGAGGCCTTCAATATCATCCTGTTTGGTGAAACTGGCGCCGGGAAGAGTTCTGTCGTCAATCTGATGGTTGGAAACGAGGTAGCCCGCACCTCTGGCGATGGGGGCCCGTGCACATTAGCTCACGAGGTGCACCGTCTTCAAGTCAACGGCACATCATACACCATATGGGACACTCGCGGTTTCGACGAAGCGGACACGGAGACAGGCGTTCATGAATACCTTGTTGCGATGCAACAGGCCTATACCCTCATCCAGGATGTATCGCGTCATGGAGGGGTCGATCTCCTCGTTCTTTGCCATCGTGGAGGTCGTATCACTACTGCGACACGGAGCAACTATAGGTTGTTTTACGAGGTATTATGTGAGGGCAAAGTTCCCTTGGCGCTCGTTGTCACCTACCTCGAACGCCACACGCGAATGGAGGACTGGTGGGACCAAAATGAAGTAGTCTTTGACAGGCGCGGGTTTAAAATCGGTATGCATGCTTGCGTAACCGGAATGCCTGGACATCCAAAGTCTGGAGAATCCAAACAAGCCATCGAAAACATGTTGGCTGGGTACGATGGGGACATGAGGTATTGCATGCCAGTCGACGAGTGGTTTGGACGATTTTTGAAGTACTGGCCCGAATTTCGTCGACTTCCGAAGGGATTAAGACAACGTGACTTGGAGAATTTTCTCCAACGCTGCGGGCTCAGCCCTTCCGACGCACGAGATGTCGCAACCACGCTCCGAAAGAGGTAACTGCACTTTTTTTCTTGATCACAACATTTTAAACTGACATTCGTCCCTTCCAAGTGACGGAGGCAAAAAAGGGTTATTTGGAATCCAGTGGTCTAATTTCCTTCGTCCCAGGAAAGCGTCCCGATAGTGTTTCATACAATTCCCCGGTTATGCTACGTCCATCCTTATTATTATTCCCGACTCTTCCCGATTTGCGATGCTACCGGATACCATGTAACAGTTGCAGTGATTACCTTGGCCCATGGCTTCTTGTCGTTTCTCGCCCTTCCAAACCCGGTTCAGGATATATGCATGCATCCTCTTTTCAACACTAGAAGTCTTCGTCGTTGTCTATATATTTACCATGACCCCAATCTTCATTTAATCACTCGTCTTTTGGTAGTGACATGGGCTCATCCAGAATGAGTTAAAAACATGGCGACGCATACATTGCACTGCACTCCATGATCTCAAGATTCATAATAGCATCAGTAAATTGTTTGTAGGACAAAAGCATCCCGATAGTGTTTCGTATAATTCCTTGGCCATACTACGTCCGCCCTTATTATTGTTTCCGACTCCTCCCGATTTGCGGTTCTATAGATACCCTGTAACAATTACAGCAATTGCCTTGGCCTACCAATTAGTCCAGAAACCCAGTCACCCGTGGCTTCTTGTCGTTTCTTACCTTTCCAAACCTGGTTCAGGGTCTTCGCGGCTGTCTAAATATTTTCCGTGACATAAATCCATATTTAATCACTTGTCTTCCGCCACTGGCATGGGCCTATCCAGAGTGAGCTAATAACACGACGAAGGATACCTTCCGCTTGTGAGATTGCGGCCGACTGGGGAAAAAGGGCGCGCGACCAATAAAGAGCTAACTCAGTCGCGCGTAGGACAATGGACTCTAGTATTCACCTAACAAAGAACTAACTACGAGTTGTGAGTACAAGTGAATAGACTAAAGATAAATAGCGTACCCCAGTCGCGCATAAGACAACGGACTGAGATGTACGAGTACGAAAAGGGTCTAACTTATATACGTTGAGTAGAAAGTTAACCGCGTGAGTCTCTGTCACGGAAAAGAGGCGAAAATGCGTGATCGTACAATATACGCGAGATAGTGTAGCGCATGGGTAGCAACCCACGGACATCGGTGATGCGATCGCGGCTTGCGACGTGTGCTGGTGATCGATTGGGCCAGTCGCGATCATGGTTGCGCGCGCGCTTGCTATTCCAACACCGCTACACATCTCAGAATTCGTAATACATCAGTCAACTGTTTGGAGTACATGATTACCAGTTCTCAAGCGCCATCCTCCAGTTTATCCGCGACCTTCTCCGCTACTGATGGATCCATTCTGCATCGCTTCACCAACACTCGAATGACCTCCTTCCTCTTCGCATCCTTTGGCAGCGATGAGAAACGGCCGATCGAGCGCAAGAATTCGATGGTCCATCCATCCGCAGGCATAGAGAACCGCCCATTTCCATCGTAGCCTACCAACAATCTCGCAATATTCTCTTGTGAATCCCGATATTTGCCATCAGAGGGCAACCCAGTGATACAAGCATGATCCGCAGCTTTTAAGCCATACATCCTCAGTTGCTCCTTATTCCTGTTCCACCAGTTCTCCATGATCCCTTCTTGCTCGAGGTGTGTAATGATAAATGCGATAGGGACCCGAGACCTGCAAAGGACTTCGTAGAATAACCGATAGTTTGCCTGAGCAGCAGCGGTGATTCGAGGTGCACGGATGCAGAAGAGGAGTAGGTCAACACCGCCCTGATTCATGAGGTCGTGGATGAGGTTCACGGCCTGCTCGATGGCTTCGAGTTCCATGTCTGCCTCATCCAAGCCTACTGTATCCCAGATACGATAATCCTTATTGACCAGACGGAATGTGTAGGGCGTGAAGGATAGAGTGCACCCTGCTGCGCCGCTGGATACTTTGGCCACTTCTTCCCCAGCAATCAGGTTGATCACTGAGCTTTTGCCGGAACCCGCCTGACCAAAGACGATGATATTAAGAGAGTTGCTCATGAATGATCTGCAAAATGATTAGTTCACCGGCAGGCCCGCAAGTGTCTATCCAAGGTTACAGTGGATGGAATCAGACTTACCACAAAGATGGCGTAATCTTTGAGGTAGCAATGGAATGTAACAAGATAGAGTGGAAGGCAAAGCTTGTTCAGAATTGACAATGGATGAATCAAGAAATCTGCGACCTCTGGAGATGGAGCTGAAGGGGCAAAGGGCGTCATTCGTCCCTGCCAAGGGATATATATGTACCAGCACCATAACAGGAAAAGGGCAATGTCATGAAACCGGGGGCCTATGCCCGTACCAAGCGGGTTGTGCGCTCCAGATAATTGTCATATATTGCAAGATTTGTCAGGCAAGTGTATTCTTCGCCACATGCTCAGTTCACCTGAGGAGCCCAGCACCGAAGAGAAGTCGACTTCAATAGAAATGGTGGATAGCCTTGCGGACCCGCAAGGTGGGTCAAGCTACGATTGCAAAGGGAATTTATAAAAAAAGTGTCTGCTAGTATGCAGTGATCATGGGCTAACAGAGTTGAGAAATGACGAGAAGCCACAGGCTATCATGTAAGTTCTCAATACGCTAGTACGAGGGGATCATATTATACAGCTATTACATGTTATCGGCGCCGAGATCACGACGTAGTAACTCGAATGGAATCGGGAACGATGATGTAGCAAATACTCCGAGTGTAGTGGACGATTACTAGGGAGTCGAGGTGCAGTAGCGTGGCATAACAGCGACAAGAACAGGGGAGTGGTACTAAAAGAGAGAGAACTTTCTTCGTTGCTCGGGCACGTCACTTTGAACGGACGAATGTCAACCTGTATTCCAGTGATCTTGAAAGGTAGGGTTATCTATCATGCCCCTTTGCGAAAATACACGCGACATCGTGTGCATCATGGACGCCGAGAGCACTACAAGTCTTCGCTGCCGTCTTGATATTTACCAGGACATACATCTTCATTTAATCATTCATATTTTGACAGTGACATGGGCTCATCCAGAGTGAGCTAAAAACACGGCAAAGGATACATTGCGCCGCAAACCATGATCTCAAGATTCGTAATACATCAGTAAATTGTTTAGAGCACATGATTACCAGTTCTCAAGCGCCCTCCTCCATTTTATCCGCGATCAGCTCCGCTGCTGGTCGATCCATTTTGCATCGCTTCACCAATACTCGAATGATCTCCTTCCTTTTCGCATCCTTTGACAGCGACGAGAAACGGTTGATCGAACGCAAGAATTCGATAGTCCATTTCTCCGCAGGCATGGAAAACCGTCCGCTGCCATCATAGCCCACCAACAATTTCGCGATCTTCTCTTGTGATTCCCGGTATTTGCTGTCCGAGGGCAGCCCAGTGACGCAAGCGTGATCCGTGGATTTTAAGCCATGCGACTTCAGTTGATCTTTATTCCTAGTCCACCAATTCCCCATGATTTCTTCCTGCTCGAGGTGTGTGATGATGAACGCGATAGGGACCCGAGATCTGCAAAGCACTTCGTAGAATAATCGGTAGTTCTTCTGAGTGGCAGCGGTGATTCGAGGTGCACGGATGCAAAAGAGGAGTAGGTCAACACCGCCCTGATTCATGAGGTCGTGGATGAGGTTCACGGCCTGCTCGATGGCTTCGAGTTCCATGTCTGCCTCATCCAAGCCTACTGTGTCCCAGATACGATAATCCTTATTGAGCAGACGGAATGTGTAGGGCGTGAAGGATAGAGTGCACCCTGCGGCGCCGCTGGATACTTTGGCCACTTCTTCCCCAGCAATCAGGTTGATCACTGAGCTTTTGCCGGAACCTGCCTGACCAAAGACGATGATATTAAGAGCCTGAGAGTTGCTCATGAATGATCTGCAAAATGATCAGTTCACTGGAAGACTGCAAGTGTCTATCCGAGGATGCAGAGGATGGAATCAGACTTACCACAGAGATGGCGTGATCTTTGAGGTGGCAATGGAGTGCAACAAGATAGGGTGGAAGGAAAAGCTTGTTTGGAACTGATAATGGGCGAATCAAGGAATCTGCGACCTCTGGAGACGGAGCTGAAGGGACGAAGGGTGTGAGGGACATATATATGTGCCGGCAAGTGTGCCGGCACCGTAACAGGAAACACTGGCAGGCGATATCATGAAATCGGTATATATATAATTCTGTATCTATGGCTGTATCAAGTGGGTTGTGTATTCCAGATAATTGTCATATATTGCAAGATGTCGGGCGGATGTATTCTTCGCCAGCTCACCCGAGGAGCCCGGCACCGAAGAGAAGTCGACTTCAACAGAAGCGGTAGGTAGCCGTAACCACTCCGGGTTACTTAGATCCCAGTAACGAATACATATACCACCTGCAGTATAACGCATAAACACTCGGTATAATCTGCCTTTGGCTTAGTGGTTGCGTGCGGCAGTCCGGTCGGTACAGTAACCTCACAGACCTGGAAGGTTGGTCAAGCTACGATTGCAAAGGGGATGATTTGCAAAAGGAATGTGTGCTAGTATACGGTGATCGTGAGCTAACAGAGCCGAGAAATGACGAGAAGCCACAGGCTATCGTGCAAGTTCTCAACACGCTAGTACTACGAGGGGATCATAGCATACGGCTATTAATTGTTATCGGAGAGATTACGACGTAACTCGAATGGAATCGGAAACGATGATGTAACAAATACTTAGAGTGTAGGGGCGATTCCTAGCAAGTTGTGTGAAGCAATGGCGTAGCAGCGCCGAGCACTCAGCGTGACGGAGTGCTAAGGAGAGAAAACTTTCTTCGTTGCTTGGACGCGTCGCTTTGAACGAACGAATGTCAGCTTGTATTCCAGTGAGCGAGAAAAGTGAGGTTACCTATCATACCCATCTGCGAGGATGTACGCGACATCATGTGCATCGCGGATACCAAGCTCACAGCGCTTGCGTAAAAAGTTTTCCATGTCATTCCTCTTCACCCCCTTCGCTCTGCCACGGAACTCGTTCCAGCGCCGCAAGAAGCGTCGGAACCACTCGTCAGGTGGCATATTAAACCTGCCATTCTCATCGTGCTGACCCAACATGTACTCGATAGCCTGCTTGGACTCTGCAGACTTGGAATGTCCAGACAATCCAGTAACGCAAGCGTGCGTGGCGGCCACCATCTCGTGCTTCTTGAAGATCTCGGCGTTTTGGTCCCACCAGTCTTCCATTCGCGTTTGGCGTTCGAGATGGGTAACCACGAGTGCGATAGGGACCTTGTTCTCACACAACACCTCGTAGAACAACCGATAGTTGCTCCGCGTCGCCCTAGTAATGCGACCTGCGCGGTGGCAGAGAACGAGGAGGTCGACCCCTCCCTTATGTGTTAAATCCCGGATAAGTTGATGGGCTTGCTTAATTGCAGCAAGATATCCCTTGGAACCCGTCTCCGCGTCCGCCTCGTCGAAGCCTCGGGTGTCCCAGATGTTGTACGATACCCCATACGCTTCGAAGGAGTGCGACTTGTAGGACATGGTACATGCATTACTATCTGGGGAGGTTCGGGCGACTTGCGCTCCAGCTATCAAGTTGACAAGTGAGCTCTTGCCAACACCCGTTTCACCGAATAGGATGACGTTGAGAGACTTCGTGCTGGTGCTCATCTTGCAGTATCTGTGAGAATCAGAGTATCTGGATATCGAAGGTAAGCCCACTCTTGGACGTTGAGAGCCGAGCGCCCTAAACGACCGTTCTCACAGAATGAATCAATGATTGCAATACAAGTTAGTCCGGTGAAAAGTGGTAACTTTTCGAGAATGTCTGGGTGGCTTGTCTGAGAACGATGATACGTCACAGAAAACGAAGGGAGAAGGGTACACTGGGTGGCAGTAATGTCAGAGAGCTGATACGAAACGGGGATGGGGAAGTATTGTACAGACTCTACAAGGCTTGAATATTGCCCTGCCATGAGGCGTACGTCCGGCTTTGGCGTGGATTGTATTGATGATTTGCTTATCAATGCAGCGCCTATTTTTTTTTGCGGGCAGATCGGCCCAGGGTTGGGCACATCGGATGCATCAAAGTGCCGGTCGCCTCGGGCGAGTTCGAAGAGTTACGCACTGTTTGGCTCAAGGGCGGCACTACATAATCGATGAGCAAAATTGAAGAGCGATCCACGTTACAAGCTAGAGACAAATATGCGCGAGACATACAGAAATATCATTGCTTTTCAACAGACCCCCGGTTGGATCATATCATGTGCTGAGAACACATGGGAAGGAGACCAGCGTCAGTCACTGATGCATTCTCTCGAGTGGATATGTGGCGCTAGAAACGTTGCAGGTAGGTTTAATATGAGATTACGCCACTGGGAGGTTCAGGCCCTGAATATCAAATCATTTTTGCAGGCTGTGAGTGGGATAATGGGAGTGGGTGGACGGACGAACGGGTAGGCGTAACGACCCAGATCGGACGATCGAACGAATCAAATGGCCCAGGGAGTAAAGCAGTGTGGGAGCCAGTGAGTACCTCGACAGAAATTATGCATATGTGGCCGGTCAGTCTTACACGGTACAGGATATGTTCATCAAAATTGCTGATATCACGTATGTTTGCATTTCACGAGCCGTGCTGCGACTGGCCTGTTAGACTGAATACACTTGTTTTTCTTCCCAGGCTGTAGCACGGTGTGGAAGACAATGAGTGCAACAGGAGGAAGCAATGAGGGTCTATTGCGCCGTCAACGTTATTTTTGCTCGTTTACACCGGCGCCATGCCGCTTTCTATGAGCAAACTCCCATGGAATCAAATGATCCCCCGGGTTACATGGGGGACTGGCGCAATACTGCTAAACTACGTGTTGGCCTCAGGCTACCAAGTTTTTCATGCGAATTACAATCACCATCCATGTAATCGTCAGGCGGGGCGCATGCCTATTAATCACTCTCTGCGATTTGCATCAGAAATGGAAGAAGGAAGAGAGTGAAAAATTATGACCATATTCGGGTGTTATGGGAAAGCACAATAGTCCGCAGCCCACCTTCCAAATTGCCCCTGCACTTCAGGGCAACGACAGAGTCCGTTCGTTCCTTCCGCCAACCGTCGGCACTATGCCTTCTCAGGAGTAGGCAGAAGTAGTTGGACATCGCGGTCACGCAGCCGCGATTAGAGGAAACGGCGTGGTAGTTAACGACGCCGAGTGCATGATCTTGGCTACGCCTAGCAGAACGAATACGAGCAGGAGTGGGGTCCATGGAGGGAGTGGCGATGGGTATTGCTATCTGCGGTTTCGCTGGGAGGACGTAGGCGTCGATGGGGGTAAACGAAGCATCGTCAATGGGGACAAGGAGTACGTTGACTTGTAGCCCAGTTTTGGTTATCTGGTAAGAGGTGTCCCCGATGCGAACCTCCGAGGAAGCTTCGAACCCACGAAGTTGTAGTAAGTCGGCCCTTGCACTGTCAAGCCGGTAGCACGATGGTAATTTCGGGAGAGCGAGTGAATATGGGGAAGGAGGCCCACACCATGCGAAGAAGCTTGGATCAAAGCACCTTTGCGCGATGACTTCCATCAACCTGTGGAATGCCCATGCACCTTCGCCGTACGAGATGGGCATGGTGACATCGAAGATACCGATCAGAGAGTAGGCGGTGTCCTCGAGCCTTGTCGTCGCCCGCGGAGCCATCCATGTCATCTTCTCAGAAACCCGATCACAAGAGGGGTAAAACGAACGGATATCATCGCCAGGTATCCCTGTCACCTCTTCGATCCTTTTTCTAATGGATTCGTCCTCCCTATCATTGAGTATTGCGCGGGAGGCGTTGATCGGAGTCCAGCCTTTCCCATAAAACTTGATCTTCGTTGGTGCCAACAACTCCTGCAGGGTCCATCCCCTCCTAAACCACGGATCATCTTTGAGGTCGTCCAGTAAGGTCGATGACCCCAAATAAACGATACAGATTTCTGAATCTCCGTACCACCGGTACATCGATCGAATGGCCTCCTCCAACTCGGCACTACTCTGCTTATTTATGCAGCAAGTGTCGGACCAAGCGTACAAGCACCTGTAGTCTCCAGCAGCTACCCTGCAGAATTCGAGCAGCTTTTTGACGCCTTCAGTAGGCGCTTCCGGGTCGGAGTCTCCTGTGAATTCTTCCTCGCCTTTGGGCATCTGTTGAAACATGGGTTCATCGATGCCCCACCGATGGGACAGGATGGCATAACAGTTTGTGCGCTTGTATTCTTCCGTGCGATTCTGCCCAAGTAGATGTTTTGGTGAGTCACCCAGGGAGTTAAAAGCTAGATACTATACTTTACACCATTCACCCCGATCGGTCTCTGGGATGGCTTCGAGGTCCGCTTCCACCTGTTTCTGGAGAGCCTTTGAAACCTGACTGCGGGAAACGAGCTTTATATCATTGAATCGGATGACATCAGGAGGGCTTTGAATACGACTGAGGTCAAGGAGGTACGTAGGGAGATTGTTATAAATGTGGTTATCACATTCGTCCCGAACGTCTCGAAGCGTTTGCTGGATCTCAGAGATGTCAGGCTCTGTTTGAGCCATGTTCTAGGAGTGGAGGTTATAACGAGCGGGATTTCAGTATAAGGGGCCAGACTAAGGCATCGTGCTCGCGTGTCTGCCTCATGGCCCACCACGGGTACCACTCCTGGATCGGAAGCAGCCGAGAAAACGGGGCCAGACCGGGGATGCATCAGGCGCCGGCGGCGTTTGTACTGTCGGTGCGGCATCGGTAGCGAACAAGTGCCGTTCAAGTTGTCGTAACTGGACCCAGGGCTCTTTGCCGATAAATAAGAGGGGCCCGGTAAAGTATAATTTCCGATTCGATGTGCACGATGTTTCAAGTTGTAAGCACCGTTACCAGTCGTTTTGTGGTAGCATACCCAGTGTTGTTAATCAATGGAACTTCCTACTACTACTGATCGAAGACCACTTTTGCAGATCATATAGGCTACCTTTTTCTGAATATAATACAGTGATACAGTGAAACGATCATAGTAGCTATCAGCATTTATCAACAACTTGCGACTGAACTCGACGATGTATTGAGGTATGAATGTTCATGAAGCCTGGATGTAATCCATACTCCGAATGTGAGGGAATGATGAAGGAACTAGGTGAAGCACTACTGAAACATGGGATTTTACGTGGTGGCTGGAGCCAGTCATAATAGGGTACTAGATTGCACTGTGGAGCTTTTCTTGGAGCCGTCACCCTGAAAAGATGAATATCAGTTTGGAATATTGTGATCACATGAAAAGGAATCACAACCTCCATGGCCTCACGTCCCTCTGAGAGGATGCAGGCGACACCATGTGCATCGCGGACACCGAGCTCGCACCGTTCGCGCAAGAATTTTTCCAAGTCAGGTTTCCTCACTCCTTGCAAGCGACCACGGAATCTGGTCCAGCGTCGCAGAAAAGCTCGGAACCATTCATCACGTGGCATGTTGAACCTTCCGTTCTCGTCGTGTTGACCCAATAAGCGCTCGATGGCCTGTTTGGACTCTGCAGACTTGGAATGTCCAGACAATCCAGTAACGCATGCGTGCGTTGCAAACACCATCTCGTGCCCTGCGAAGACCTCGGTGTTTTGCTCCCACCAATCTTCCATTCGCGCATGACGCTCAAGGTAGGTGACGACGAGTGCGATCGGGACTTTTGTCTCGCACAAGACTTCGTGGAACAACCTGTAATCACTCCGCGTGGCGGTGGTGATACGACCTGCACGGTGGCAAAAAACAAGAAGATCGACACCTCCCGCGGCTGTTAAATCCCGGATAAGCTTATACGCCTGTTCGACGGCGATAAGATATCCTCTGGCTCCCAATGCTGTCTCTCTCTCGTCTAAGCCACGGGTGTCCCATACGGTGTACAATGCACCATACACCTGAAAGGAGTACGGTCTGAAGGACAAGGTGCATGTGTTGCCATCTCCAGAGGTTTCAGCGACTTTCGCTCCAGCGATTAGATTGACCAGGGAACTCTTGCCAACCCCGGGCTCGCCAAACAAGATAATGTTGAGAGACTTTGGCATGGTGTATGTCTTGAGGTATCTGCGGGTATCAACGTGCCTAGACAGCAAAGGTGAGACCGCTGTTGTTGGGCGTCTTGGCTAACCGCTCTCACAGGATAAGTCAGCGTCGACAGTGAAGAGTCGTCTGGTAGAGGCGCTGGTTTCTTTCGGCCGCAGCCTTCTGTGAAAACAACTATATTCGATAGAGGATACTAGAGGAAGAAGAATCAGGAAAAAAATGCTCAGCAGCTGGCGCGAAGGAGTCAGAGCACAACTCGAAGAGGGTCACGCACTCTGTTCCCAGGCTATGAAGCGTCTGCAGGGCCCCGGCCAAAATTCGGCGCCGTCAAAAATGTGTGCGGACGAGCGTCAAGAGCTGACATAATAAATCCATTGTACCATAGACTGGCTATACAGCGATTCGAAGAGAAAGATTATGGCAATAGTCGAGTGCTATGAGCAAGCACGATCGTCTCCACCTTGCCCTTCAGAGATCCTTCACACTTCAAGGCGACGACACGTTCCGTTCGCTCCTTCCACCAAACGCTGGAATCATGCCTTTTCAAGAGTAGGCAGAAATAGTTGGACCCCGCGCTCACGCTCCCACGTCCAGTGGGAACTGCATGGTAATTAACGACGCCGAGGGCATAATCTTGGCTCCGTTTGGCCAAACGAAGACGAGCGGGAGTCAGGTCCATGGAAGGGGTGGTGAGGGGTATCGCTATTCGCGGTTTCGCCGGCAGGACGTAGGTGTCTATGAGGGCAAATGGGCAGGATTCATCGATAGGGACGAGAAGTACGTTGACTTGTAATCCTGTTTTCGTCACTGTGTAAGAGGGATCCCCACTGCGAACCTGTGATGCAAGCTCAAACGCGGGAAGTTGCAAGAGATGGGCCCTTGGGGTGTCAAGTTGGTAGCACGATGGTGATTTTGGGAGAGCGAGCGAGTATGGGGATGGGGGTCCACACCATGCGAAGAAGCTTGGATCAAAGCCTCTCTGTGCAATCACCTCCATCAACCTGTGGAATGCCCAAGCACCCTCGCCGTACGAGATGGGCATGGTGACATCGAAGATACCGATCAAAGAGTAGGCAATGTCTTCGATCCTCGTCGCATCCCGTGGAGCCATCCATGTCATCTTCTCAGCAACCCTATCGCAAGCAGGGTGAAACAATCGGATGTCATCGCCCGGTATACCAGTAATCTCTTCGATCGCTCTTCTAATCTGTTCGTCATCCTTGTCGTTCAGTATTGCTCCGCTGGTGTTGATCGTCGCCCAGTTTCGCCCATAAAACTTGATCTTCGTCGGTGCCAACAGTTCTTGCAAGGTCCAACCCCTCTTAAACCACGGATCATCTCTGAGGTCGTCCAGCGCGGACGATGCG
>JBBPJV010000657.1:0-17664 GCA_038088915.1 Sutorius aff. eximius
GTAGGTATAGACATGAGGAGTGGACGGAGACGGGACTAGACAAGTACGGGAGTACTATGTCCTAAGTACTGGGTAGGAACTAGCGTAAGGAATACTACAAGGAAGGTGCGAGTCTTATATAGTAAGGTGAGTGTGGGAAAGTAGTATCCATAAGAGGAATGAAAGAATAAAAGAGATACTAAGGTATATCCTGTTGGAGAGCCGAGAGGAGAGATGGAGAGATCTATGCTAAGAATACAACGGGCAACCGTGAGTCCGAGGGTGAGAGATCTATAGTAGGAATACAACGGAGAGCTGTGGGTCCAGGGTAGACGGAAGAAAAGGAATAGGCCATATTAGGATATCCGGCGGTAAAGGGAAGAGGAACACCAGGATTCCATAAAGGGGACTCATGTAAGACACGAGGAGAAAGACAATCTAAGATGACGAACCGTGAGGTGAGTCATCGGAAGCAGTAGTCCATGATCTGCGTTGGTGGCGTGGGAATGGCTACGAAAAGGATAATAGTCACGTGAGTAAAAGAATCACGTGATGGATGAAATGTAGTCCATGGGGTTCAGACACCGAAGTGAAGGAACGGCTACAAGGTCTTCCGTATAGTGAGCATGGGAGTGCGGGCTAGGCGGTGAGACGAATGAAGGGGTCTACAGGGTAGCGAGCATTAGGAATGCAAGCTAGACTGTGAGACGAAGGAAATAAAAGGGAAACGAATCGTAACATAATCCAAGGTAAGACTGAGGTTAATCTGAGTGGAGGTATGAACTCCAGGGTGTAACTCTGAGGGAGGAATGATGATGATGGGTGGAGGGCATGTGAGGGAGGCTGGAGATGATCAGAGAAGGTTGGAGGATGGGTAGAGGAGGCACAATTAGGAGCAGAATGATGGATATGACAGGATAAAAGAGTAGAAAACACCATAAATTCAACAGATATGACATAGTCTGTAGGAATCAAACACTTAACTAAGGTATTGAGACATGGGTGGGACTGATAAGTAAGGATGGAAAGAAATCATAACAGCATTGATTACTATAGTAAAAGAAAAGAAACAAAAAAGACAAAAACATTTTTTTTAAAAAGAGAAAAAGTCTATTCTTTACTCTACCCACTCTTCCACTTCTCCCTCCTGCTCCTCTGTGTATTGCTCCAGGGCCTCCTCCTTTATCTCATCCTCTGTCTCTCCTCTACCTGTGCCCCCACTTTGATAAGCAAGCACTCATTACATTGATCACTGATGTTCACCTAGCATTTTGTGCAATCAGGACTGCAGAGAGCACTTAATGTCATTGGCAAAATGCTGATATCCAGTGAGATCTCCACTGATGTTCAGGCATGGCAGTGCTGACTACCAGTAAACTTTCTTCCCACAGTGAAAAGTGCCAATCAGCTCATTGCTCAAATTCTTGCACGCGTAGGTAATCGGTGCACTCCGAAACTCCGCCATATATGCGCAGCAGGAAAACCTTTGTGCCTGTTTGTCTGCAATGATCGACTATTTTATGGTGAGTCAGGATCTTGTGTTTTTCTGCGTCCCTCTACGATGATACCAATTATCACCCGAACCTGAGCCATCGGCGCTGGTGAAAAAACTATCCCAAATACTAAGAACAGCCATCTGATTCTTTGCCTCTTGTGATTTCAACTTTCGTTTACTAACTTTTCTTGTCCGGACAGAACGCGCACCATGCCGCATGAGAAGCAGTTGCATACTACAAGTCGATAGTCTGTGCGCTGATAATACACGGATGGAATGCCAACATCAAACGACCCGAGTCCCATGAATTGTACCCCAAATTGCAAATTTCTACTTCTGTCCAGCCAGTTCAAGTATTTTTGCTTCTCTTTCGCGCTATGGCAAGGGTCAGCCCACGTTGATACGATGATGTCATTGACAGACCTCATCCGTCGCCTTTACAATGCGAAGCCTCTCTACCTCGCGTGCGCATTCAGCAATGCGCGTTTCCATTTCTTTGACAGTTCCTCTTGCCGAATCTAGTCGTTCTTGCTGTGCATGAACCTCCCCTTGTTTTCCTTCCCATCGTGCGCGCTCCTCCGTGCAACGTGCCTCCACACGAGCACGCACTTCAGTTCCTCGGGCCTTCTCCTCTTGGAATCTACTTTCGGCCTTCTGTGCAGCGGAGAGTGCGCTGGCATACGAAGCTTCAGCCTTTGCTTCTCGTTTAATCGCCGCTTTATGAAGGCCTTGAAGGGCAGAGAGCGCCTTCAAAGCGGAATCTAAAGCCACCTTCTCTGTGGTTGATTCCGTCTTGAGAAGCTTTGAAAACTTCTTGTACTCCTTTCCTGTTACTTTTGCGTCAGCGGCACGCGTAGACTTTGGTCCCAAGACCCACTCTCTTCCTTCACAATCCGATCCCTTTGCTTCTGGCTCAGCGATCGCTCAGCTTTAGCACTCCTGACGAAGAGGTTTTCGTCAACGTCAGGCTCGGCGTCTGGCCCTGTGAGTGGTGCACCATTCGCAAACGCAGAAGCCGTCCCAGTGGTGTGCGTACTTCTTGTCGTTCGAATCGACTCCTTTCTTCCCAGCGGGCCGCCAGTCCCACCGAAGACGGACCTCATTCCGGACATTTGTGTTTCTTGACCTTCGGGCTCAGTGGGGAGAGAACGGAGGGACGGCGTCCGTTGTCCCGCCTCATCGTTCGCATGCTTCGCGGGGGTACCCATACCCCCCGTATGAGTAGGTTGACTGGTGCCGCTCGGGTTTCCGGAAGCTGCGAAGTGAAGTAATACACCAAATGACTAGTGATAACCTATCATGTGCTCGGAGAAACCGTCATCCTCACCTCCAGGATGAGGGACAGTGGAACTGCTTCCTTTTCCTTCTGCCGTAGTGTTATCTATAGAAAGAGGGGGCGCCATCTCAAGTGCGTCGAAGTAGCGGGTTTGTTCACTGTTCACTGAAGGGGTTGGGGTCGCAGACATCCAACAGAGGGGGAGGGCAAGATATATGTCCGCCACAATGAAAATGAGAGTTACATAAATATAATCCAGACGGGTCGACTCGAACGACGTCATCGACAAGCCCCTGTCCCTACCTACCGCAACTCTCCTTCAAACTCGCGCACTGCCATCGCCAGTAACTCGTCGTCTTGTTCTGCATACAGCGCCTTGACGACTTCCTGCTCCTTCCAACCTCCTCCCTTGACGGGCTCTAGGGTATAATCGATGGAGAGCGCAGAAAGCGCCCCTCCATACGCATGTGATATGCCTGTACAACGTCGATCAGAAACTCCTTTTCCACCAGAACCAAGGGAGCGAACCAGTGTCGATAATGAGCACCTTGCCTCCGCAGCGTGCCACGATGTTTTGTAGGTGGGGCGTGTGTCCCATCACCATCCGACGTGTACCCGTCTTCTCCAGAACCTTGTCCACATGTGCGCATATCTTGGACTCTTCCTCCTCTGCCCACCCACGGTACCAGAGAGGACCATCAGTGCTGTAGAGACGCACCTCCTCGCGTGAAGTCCCAACGGGCAATCCGGGATATGCGTGGGGTGGATGAGGAGGAGGCTGTGGTGAACGAGATCTCAATTTACGAAGAAGGGACGCTGAGATGTTATTAATTGCGCTCGGATATGGTTGCATGTTCGGGTATGTTGGCGCTAGCCCTCCATGCACGAAGGAGAATGCGGCATGAGAGAGCGGTCCTGCATTTGCACGCGCATACATGCTGCCCTTCTCGGGCGGGTAGTCGGTATTGGGAGGTCCGAGGAGACTGTGGAGAGGAAGGCGTGCAGCAGTCGTATAATTGGATGCCCAGGCACTTCCGAGCCATCCGGTTGTAACTGCCTTCTGGCGGGCACTGATAGAACCAAACGTTTCGATTTCGGAGGGATAAACATATCTGTATGGCGTGTCCGTCATGCGACTCGTGCAATGGAGGGCCACGACAATTACCTCCAATCACCTGAAGGGTACTCGTCAGATGTTTACCGGGTGTGTGTCGCCTTCTACTCACCAATGGCGTTCATCCACTCGTGGTTTCCCATAAGAGTGATTATCTCACCTCCCATGCCGTGTGCTTGTTCTCGGAGATCTTCCATCCATTGGAAGAGCTCGATGGTATCATCACCTCTAATAAAAAAGTCAGCCAGGTTGGGAGCACACAACCAGAGCATAGACCTGTCTATAATGTCGCCTGTTTGAACGAAAACGTCGACGTTTCCACTCCAGTTGCCCTCCTCATCCACGACGCCAGCCATTTGGAGCACGCGTCCTGCATTGAAGAGGTCGCCGTGGATGTCGCCAACAGCAACAATGCGCCTGGAAAAGCGGGGTCGTGGCTCCTCGATGATAACTTCTGAATCTTCCGTGTCCACTTTCTGTTCAACCGATAGTGGGTGCTGTTCAGTCGTAAAGGGACCATACACAGCGACTTGTACATAATTTACGAGGGTCGAAAGGATGACTGGAAGTCGGGTCCCTGCGCCGAGGTGTGGTGCTGGCCCGAGACTCGGATAGGATTGGGCCAAGTAGGCAAGCGAAAGTATGAGCAACGAAAGACCAACGAAGGCTGCAGTCGACAAAGGAGCCATGGTTAGCCGGTAGCGCGTGCAACGACCCACTCGACTCGAAAGCGAACAAAAGGGTGTGCTTGTTGAAATGATCGGGTCGAACCAAGTGGGTGTCGGCTATATGTCCGTGGAGCTGCGCAATGCCTCACTCCTCGAGGCTTTTCGCGTGTACACAGTGCAGCCGGGCTGGGCCAACGGGAATGCGTCAGGTAGTGCTATATACAGGCCTGAAACGTCTGAGTATTGTGGTCGGGCACAATTGTCGGGGTTGTTCCCTGGCCTCGAGCTAGCCTATGTGGGGAATTCATCCTCTATTTGTTTCTGGGCATGGTCAGACCAACGACTGATCGCCGTCACAATATGATATAATATCGAACGGTACGCGCGTACAACAGTCTTTCGGATTTTTGGCACAGCATACTCGTAGGCTAATATGGAGTCGTGATTCGCAGGACCCTGGGCTAGGTCGGACGTACATCTGGCCAAGCCGGCGCGAATTAAAGCCCTATTGACACCATTATGGGAGAGCTTTCCTTGACGAGCCTCTTGAACCGGCGTCCAATGCATCGATTTCTCGGAAGGGCGAGTTCAAATGCCAGTGGTTTGAGTAATGAAGAGCTGTACCGCTCGAATCTACTCAGCACCGCATGAAACGCATGCGTGCCCAACCTAGTCATAACGGTGCTTGAGCGCACGGTCAGGTATATATGGCAGGTGGCACCAACCAAGTGACATGTGTCTTGTGAATGTCACATTTTCCTCCGTAGTCTCGAGAAACCTTATTCTTCGCACTCTGCATGATCACCGCGTACGTGTATTGAATCATCTGACGGATAGTATCTTATCAAAAATGAATTAGAATTGGGGAATTTCCTAGAAGAGTTAACCCACTATGCAAGAACTTAACGTTCCTCGAAATATCCACTCCCCAACTATCGAGATGGAAGTGCAACTTTGCAGCAGCGACAAGGAAATTTCTGTAGATGTTCAGGTGTACAGTATGCGCACTGTTCAGACCGGTATCATTGTAGATAATATGGGTCCTTGACTTTGCCAATCTTCCGTAGCTCGTCAGAGAGTGCACCAAATGAGAAAAGGGACCAACCGTAGCATCTTCTGAACAAAATTGACACCAGGGTTGCGCCCTTTATCTACCGTCAACGAGTCTCTAAGATCTACGTAGACAATTCGCATCAGGCTGGTTTCAGACAGTGAGGAACACCTGCCTGTGCCACTATATCGCGTGTAGTCCGCGAGAACCGAGAGGTCCGTCATATCAATCAGTAAGCCACACCAAGGGAAAACTGAAGGTGACTGCTTAGTACATTTTGTAACAAACTCTGAATGACATACATTTCTGTCCCGGAGGGGTGACATCCATGATTTGCACTCCATAATCGAAGTTGGTCAACGTCTTCTCTTGCGACATCGTACAACCGTACTCTGGATGTCCTGCGATCATCACGTCTAAAAATGACGTTGCCTTCCGCGGGCAAGTGGTCACGAAGAGATAGTCGTCGACAAGCCTGAAGAGCAGCTAGACAAGAGGTCAAATAAATCAACTACAGAAACGGGTCGCAATTACAATTTACATTTTGTGCATCACTCGAGGAGCTAAATTCACCCAGCTTTCTGGTCTCCAGATCGCCGTAACAATACGAACACAAGAGCGTAGAGAGTACGGATCCCTGAGGGATGCCTACGACCTGGCGGTAGAACCGTTGGCCGATCTATAAAATCGCTTAATTGGGAGTGGATTGGCCACATGTTTCTTTAGGTCACCTTAACGATGTTCTCGTTGATATGTTCTTCGAGAAGTTGCATCACCATTTGCCGGCTCTCGAAATTATAGTTCACCTGTTCGAAAATACGTAAGAAGATCGAATGCGAACAAATGGGACACTATGCCTGGTCAACAAAAATTGTATTTCGCAATGCATTTGCCAAATTACGGGCATGTGCAATGAAATCAGGGTGCTCATCTGTAAATGTTAGAGTCAAGTCAGAGAAGTCGGTTATGTGCAGTCCGAAGAACCTTCTGGGTATGCCTTCTTCACATATGCTCGTTTAATCTTGCCAGCGACTGGGGTTATCTGTCCATACTTCTGAATAAGATAACTATCCTGACGGATTTTGAGTCTTGAGTCTGAACGTGCAGTTCAGCTAGCTACCTCGGATACAAGCTCCTTCAGGATCTTCAAGAGAGTGGATTGTTCAATCGTGTCGAAACAAGCTTGAACGTCAACTTTCACAAAGTATAGCTTTGGTCTTCTTCTGTTGGGACGAGTATGATATCATTGCTGAAATGCTTACAACGGTTCCGAGGGATGATCTTTCGACAATCTCATCTTGTACTCCTTTAGACGCGCATATATTTCGTTCGGTCCAAATACAGAGGCTCCAAGGAGATAGGGTTGACGTTGCTGGGGTCAAAAATGTGACGATTGGATGCGGGGCCATTTGGATACGACAACTTACCTTCTCGTATGTCAGTATCTGAAAAGTTGCCTGGAGAATCTGGTTGATGGACTGTCCACGACTGAGGTTCAAGGACTGCAGGGGATTGTGATTAATATTACGCAGCCGGAGCTATTCATTACTCACCTTATTTGGGGGCATCCTGCGTCTTAAATTGACGATTGGGCGAACTCCTGTTTCCTTTGGTAGGAGACGAACGAAGGAGAACCCAAGTCTGCGTTGCCGAAGAATTTCTTCAGCCTCTTTCTGCAGATAATTTGTAAGAAAATAACCGAGCGGATCAGATTCACAACCTTGTCTACTTCCTGAAAGGTTTTCTCGCTGAGTTGATCGATCAAAGGTGCACAGAGAATTTCCCAGTCGTCTTGTCTGAAATACAGGACTTGGTTACGGAACGCGGAGGAATCGGTCACATAAAACGTTGTCTGTGGATCATATGTATAACCCTGGATTTTATGTCTTCATCAAAAGTGTGACGCGCTCACGCACCTTGATCAGTGGAATCACAAAGGAATCAAAATACCAAAACATGAACTCTTCTAACATCTCGCGTCGTTTCAAAGAGTCTGTGACGGGAACCCGTCCATGATAACTTCCAGGCATTCCCGTAGGGACAAGCCAATCGCAGTCAGTGGTACTGAATCCTTGAAGGACGTGGTGGAGTGACACCGTCTCGAATCGCCGAGCCACAATGAATTCCTTAACATCTACAACGCGTGATAAGCAAAAGCTGCGGAAGCTATCAGGATACATACAACCCTGCACCAACTTGAAATTCTTCCGAGATCCCCAGAACTGCTTCGGGATGACCATCTTGGTCACCAGCATGACATAACGAAAAACCTATAGGTATGATAAGCTTCGCTTTAGAGAAGTCCATTCCAAGCATACCTCAACGTAGCTACACGTGAACTCGACGAATCGAGGTTTATACATGCCATGCTTCTTGGCTTGAGAAAGTCCTTGAGGGAGAATCGAGTTTCCGTTTGAATCGATGGAGACATCGCCATTATATCTCGTGGGCTGAGAGGCCAATCGAAGCGAGTGTTCTGAGACCATTTCCTAGTTTTGTCAGTGGACGAACTGGTTTTTCCGAAATGATACAGACGCACCAGAATAACGCTGCTGTCCATTGCCTGGTTGTTGGCACTAACGACCTATATGACATCGACAATTGGGACATGGAAATCGCTCGAAATCCATCATTACCTTTGAGGGGCAGAGTTTGTCACGCAAAGGTTTGTAGCCGCATTTTCCGTGTCTCCAAATCATTTTTTCGACTAACGACAAGACACCTTTGAGGCGCTTGGGAGTGTTGCAGCTACCGAGCACCTAAATCACACATCAGGCCTGTGCTGGACATGACATACTCAAAATGCTCACCTTAATCTCTCGTTCCCTGTCAGAATAATCCAGTTTCTGGTAATTCTCTTTCCGGTTTACGACGGAAGCAAAAACACTTGAAAGACCGTACTGTGAAGGGAAGATGTACTTGCTGAGGTGACGTGCATCTTTTGCAAGAGTGCGAGGATCGGGGTCCTTGTACGTAGCGGGATCAGCCCGAGGCTGCTTGAAATATGACGGACGCAAACGATTGAACACATCTGCAAAGAAATCAGGGCAAGAAATTTACAAAAAGAAAACACATACGATGGTGGGGAAAGCCAACAATAATTCTAAAAGTATCAGGGTCTCGAGATGGCCTGGCATAGAATGTGCGCGTCCGTACAAAGCTTATATCTGCAGCGGTGCGCCTTCTAACTGTTAGCAAGGGAAAAGGCAAGACTTGGAAGACATCACTCTACCTATGCATAGGCTGGTTGAAAGCTCCTTTCGTAGAGGGCCCGGGGGCTTGCTCATGGTAATTCGCCCTCGACTTGGTCAATCTAAGACGCTTTCGTGGTTGCAGCTGCTGCGGGGTTTCTCTCCTCCGTTTTTGCACGGGATTGTGCGGACCACCGTGAAGGAAACCGCCTCCGGGCGGGAGTGAAACAAACATCAGTGGTTCGCCTGTGAGCTGACACAGGCATTCGTTAGGTAGCGAGATAAATAGTGATGTCTTCAGAAGAAGGTGTAACATCGCATCGGCACCGACCCTAAGGCAAGTCTTAATGCATGTTCAGTACTCGATACGAAAGGTTACCTTTGCAACATTATCTCCCACTCTGGTCCATGCAAGGCGGTGATGACCGTGTTGATGAATTTATTGGATATCCCGGATGGTGAATGGGCTTTTTCGTTGTCCGGAACCTACGCTCGCTCACCATTTTAGAATGCTACCAAGGAAAATGCGAGGCGACTTACGCGTTGATATCCCATAGAAATAATATTGTTGGGTCTCGCCCGCGAGGACAAGAACAGTCGCTCGTGAGCCTTCTGTATGACCTGATCGGACATATTCACTCTTCGGATTAGGATGCGATGTATGCACATGAACTCACGTCTCGCATATACATCAATGGGGGTGTGACCACAAAGGATGGACGCTGCGAGGCGTCCGATTTGAGACCAACGTAAGACATCTTGAGCAGATCACAATACGATTTGGGATCATCGTTGGCAAGGACGGAAGATATCCCTGAGCTGGGAGAATTGGAGTTGCGGGAGGACAGAACGAGGATCTCGTGCAAGTATCTCTCAAGTGGGACTACTTCGTCGAAGTAGCGGTTGAGGATTGCAAGGGTGAGGGGCCGCCGCGACGAGCTCGACATTCTGTAAGTATCAAGACTAGCCGTCTCTTTGTCTTGAGCACGTCTGGCAGTAGCCTCACACGTGGACGATGCAAGATGTGGACCGAGTTGGTGCCGTAAGCACGCGACGACGCCACGAGCGCGTCATGCCACTCAGAAACACGCGGGCCAGAGATTAGAACTCCTTATTTCTTTCACAATCTATATCCCATCAAATTTATTCCCTCACGACTGCTGTCGATTCATATGTATCTTGGCATCGCACCGATCCCCAAGGCTAACGGACGGCGCAGAGCATGCCTCATCATTCTACCTAGTCCAACTACGGGTTGGCGAACGGGAAGCCGAGGGGTCGCGCTCCTTGACAGCGATGAATGGAGCCTTCTTAATCGGGTGTCCACGGATCCGTCGACCATGGTTAGGACCTTCGCTATATCAAAATAACACTCAAGTGAGAAAACTTCGGCCGCGGCAGATAGAGCATGAACGACAAATAAATATCTGTGAGAACTCGAGGTTCCCTTGATTTAGGCTCTGGAAGAGTGGAATATATGTTAGCTCAGCCAGTTGAAGGAAATGCGCGACACAATGCATGTGCCCTCGTGGAAGGTCGTGTGATGACGCATCCTCCCAAAAACAGGGTTTATCAGCATTACACGCAGCAGGTTCGCACGCTTTTCGGACTGTGATTAATGTAGACGGGCGCAAATGGTGAGAACTGAGCATCAGCTTACTACAGCGGACCAACCCCTGCCGGTTTCAAGTATCCGAATGATGATGGTGTGAGAAATCAGCTTAACGTCCTTGGGCAGTCCATGCAGAATGTGTATGCAGGCTGAGACGGCTCCGAGGAAGACATGACCAAACATTTACAAGTAGAGTCCTTCTGGAGTACCCTCGTTCTTTCTATATAGCACCTGCACAAGGCAATGAGACACTCGTCGCAAACATGCGTGAATTACTCGCCTTCTCCCTCGCCGTGGTAAAATCGGCCTTTGTCACTCGCATTCGTCGCTCTCTCAACGCAAGCAAACCTGCCTCCGTACACACTGCTTTGATGTCAGCGCCCGAGAGATCATCTTTTGCCATAACAAATTCTTCCAGGTCGACGTCGTCACCTAAGCTCATCCGCGCCGTATGCAACCTGTGCGAGACCAATCAACAACGTCAAGCAGAATAGTAAGTGCAACATACCGGAAAATATGTCGCTTTGTCTTTACGTCTGGTAGAGGGAATTCAATCTTTCGATCAATGCGGCCGGGCCGAATGAGAGCTGGATCCAGTGTTTCGATCCTGTTGGTAGCCATGATGACTTTGACATCGCCACGCGTGTCAAACCCATCAAGCTGATTGAGCAGTTCCAACATGGTCCGCTGGATTTCACGCTCTCCTCCAGAAGTCGAATCGTATCTAAAGGACATGGGCGAGACGGACGAGCAACCACACAAAGTTCACGTACCGCTTAGTACCAATGGCATCAATCTCGTCAATGAATACGATACTTGGGGCATGCTCTTCGGCCACCCGAAAGAGTTCTCGTACAAGCTTTGGTCCATCGCCGAGATATTTCTGAATAAGCTCAGAGCCTACGACGCGCAAGAAAGTGGCGGAGGTCTGATTTGCAACGGCCTTGGCTAGAAGAGTCTTTCCTGTTCCGGGAACCCCATAAAGAATGACACCTTTGGGTGGTTTAATACCCATCTCTTCATAGAGTTCTGGATGTGTAAGCGGAAGCTCAACGGATTCCTGGAGAAATTTAAGCAAATAATTCACAGTATTATCTATCATGCCCACCTTGATTTCTTGGATTTGCTGCTCGAGACCCCCGATATCTGCATAACTCTCTGTTGGGGCTTTCTCGAGCTTCATAACGCTGACCAAGGGGTCAGTGTCATCTTCCAAAACGCCAACGACGGCCTGGTTCTTGTGATGCAACAATATTGAACACCCGGGTTCAATACGATCCTTGTCGACAAAGCTCATGATTGGAACATATGATTCGGGTCCGGACGCAGTGCTGATGATGGCATGGTCGTCGTCAATTATCTCCTCCAGTGTTCCTACTGCCATCGGCGTCCCACGTAAATCATCGACTTTTGACCTCTCGTCCTGGTTCTTCTCCTCTCTAGAGGACTCCGGTTTCAAACGTTCTTGGTTCTGGATAAACTCCTCCTCGAGGATGAGGTAGTCCTTGATACGCTCCATCTTGAGGAGACGCAGACGACATCGCGTGCTAGGATAGACGGGAGGAAGCTTGGATGCTGTTGCCGGGCCGCGCTTTTTCTTCTTTCCAACCCGTGTTGGGAGAGGCGGCTCCCACTTCTTCTTCTGAGGCTCCTTGTCTTTCTTGTCCTTGTCTTGTCCTTGGCCATGGCCATGACCATATGGCATTCCCGAAGGCGCGTTACCCTTTAAGAAACATCAGCAATTATACGGCGTCGAAGGGGATGGCCCACACCATCTCTGTCGAAGGGAATGGATGATCGTCGAGACGCGTCAGTCATTTACTGATATGGACTCAGATACCGCGGGAAACACCACGTGACAATAACCCGATTGCCGCACCGAGCTACACGACGCTCGACCGTCCCAAACCAACTTGCAAATGGCCTCGTCAGAGACAGCACCGTTGGCATCCTCGAGGTTCATCGAAGCAGGCATGTTCAGTGTCGTGTTTAATTTATGTGTGCTGACTATCTGCCAGACGAGGACGATGACCTAGACGAACAGGATATCCCCGGTTTCACTGCACCAGGTATATCTGCGCCAGCCGTGGACAAGGGAAAATCGCGCGCGCCAGAATCAGCAGCACAAACGAGCAACGCAAGGCCACCTACGCAGGGCGTCTCAGGGAACATTGGTAGTTCAAATGTGCCTCGCACGCCCGCTAGGCAGACGGTGGGCGGTATCAGGGTCGAAACGCGGTACGCGTCATTCGTGCGTTTGGCCTTGTCATCCGGCTGAGGAGTCGTCCCCATGTAGATACACGGGAGCCGATACCCTCGACGAACCCGTGACTGCAACGATCGTTGGTGTTAACCCTTGACCCCCCTTGTTGCACTCACTGTTGATGCATAGGCGCGCGACCTTCTCTCGATATACTCGAAACTCATTCAAGTGTTGTACCCCCGTAAAACTACTGGACGCGAAGTCCTGAGGTACGTTTGGGCATCTGTCAGAAAACGTGATCTAACCCATGCCAGGGATTGGGATCTTTGGGGACCATTGTTACTTTGCCTTGCCCTTGGTATGATGCTTAGCGTGAATGTATGTGCATATCCAGTCGGATTTCTGCACGATCCGACTCCTGTTCGTTAAAGGCACCAGCCAGCCAGTCACTTGGGGTATTCACGAGCGTCGTTGTGATCGTGTCCGTCGGTTCCCTTGTAGTGACTATTCAGGCAAAGGTAAGTTCGAGGTGCGCCTCTAGTATTGCCTTTTACAGACCTTTCAACCCCTAGCTCCTCGGAGGTCGGGTGTGCGTATTGACATGGATCCGGCAATATGCATGTGTCTAATCATTTTAAAGCTCATTCTTCCAGGGTTTGTGCGTTCTTGGGTACTGCATAGCACCTTTGGACATCGCGGCACTTATATCTTGTTTTGTCCCCTTCATGTGGGTACGTGCACCGGTCGCACTAGCTGCATGGGCTTGGTGCATTTGGGGTAATCCATTCCTTCCCTTGTACCGTCCACCACTCACCGTGACTAAACAGCATCTATAAATTTCTTGGATGGTACGAGGATAGAGCAGCAGCGCATTCTTCTTGCCGTATATCCTTTGTTGTGAGTGGCCAACACGTTCCCGTCGCGCCCTGTCTGAACCCCTCTAGACTCTTCTACTTTGTGTTAGCATGGATGATTCTGATACAATGATCTCCTCTTCTACCGTGTCCATATGTTACATGAATGTAGTCCCTGTTTTGTGTTTCCAAGAACAACTTGCAACCACCCGATTAGAATTCCGTTTAGTAAATTTAGCCAAGTTCCTGAAGTTGGAAAAGAACCCCGCAAGGTTTACCAGCGACTCCTTCATCCACAACACATCGATGCCTCTGAGGGTAGGATACGGTGATTTTGACTCTCGATGGAACGTGCGAGGCCCGGCACTGATAGAATCCATTTGTAGTCCGCGAGCACTTTTGCTCCCCCTTGCTCCAGTTTGCGGCCGAGGACCAAGATAAGACGTTCACGCTCGCAGAATGTCCTAGTACGCTTTGGAACACCCCGTGTTTGATCACCGACGAATGGTCATGCTACCAGGTGGGACGGGCCAGTTGATATCCCGTTTGACAAATGATGAGATCGATGTTGCAATGTATGCCTCAGTCTTCTCTATGGCATAGCGGCTGGGTTTCTTATCCAATCGTATTTCATCGGTCTCACAGTGCCCTCACGGATCCACTCATAGCAGGCATTGCAAAAGGATCCAAAGCGTATAGACTCGTTGGGAGTTATGTCACCTCCCCGCTAAGATGGCACGTTCACTTTCATTCGAGTTTTATCTTGGATGGAGGTGCAGTAACCTGACGTCGGCCGATAATTTACTGTAGGGCTGTGATTACGGGATCCAAAAACTCTGCGTACAAGCAAATATCCGATCTCAAGGGTACGACCCTCGGGGTCTCAAGGCATGGGAGGTAATACCCATTACTTTACCCCGCCCTGAGAACTTGCATTTCCGTTCCTGACCGTTTGGGGATAACGCAGCGGCAGTCAAACGATGGCGTACGTGATGGCTTTACAGCAAGGTTGGTCCACCGAGGACCTCCGATTCCAGAGTACGTCCTACGCCTCTTGCTGTGCTCCCTCTTCTTTTTCTGAACCTTGGTTCTCATTCCACCGCAGTCAACAACGACATCCAGGGGCTAATCGCGTCCGTAAACGACGGATCGACGAGCGCGTTTATGTGGGAATGGTTCACCACCAAACCGTTTGCCGACGCGGGCGAGTGTCGATTTGTACGTCCTGGTTCTGCGCAGACGGTCTCCGCTCTCCGGAGGCCGTCCCTTTTGCACAGGCCGCGTGTGCACGGGGACGGACGGCATGAGCTCATCAGCACTTATTGGTTAGATTGGACAAGTTCCGACACCGTGGCCGTCGTGGTTGATCGCAGCACATCCCACGCGCGCAGCACCCTCTGACGTGCGCGAGTTCTTGGGTAAGCTCTCGGGCTATGTACGCACGTTTGCCTCGCCCGAGCATCGTGCCGGCCCGAGTGTGGCGTTTATCCAGCAAACGTTTGGGTACCTGGAGGAGGATGTCAAGGTGGGTCATCCCTCCCCCCTCCCCTTTTTTCTTCGGTCGCGGAGAACTTTGGGGTTGACCTTTGGCTTACTTTCATGATTATGTAGTCATGGCTGCAGGCCGTTGCATACCCGAATGACTGCGCAGAAATTCCGGCCCATGTCATTAGGGACACCCTCTCGTGAGTGGCGCTTTCCAATGTTGGCAACAGGAACACGCCGACACAGCGTTCTCACGCGCCTGCCAGTGTCCTCCAAAAGGCAGGCGTGACGACAGCCCCGCAAGGAGGGTTTGACTTGTTGCAGTTCGTGGACACTGGTATCGTTAAGCTTACCTGATGCTTAACTATATACACGGCTGGGGAGACGCAACCCCCATTTTGCGTAATGTAACGGTGAATCCATCGAATGCCCGAGAGACAGAAAAACGAAATATAAAGGGTAAAAGATTGTCCATAACAGCGTTAAGCAACATAGAAGAAAACAGGGCAGAGGTTGTGTGGGACTAGTTCGTAGCAATACGTACATGTTGCATAACAGCGTTCGTCCACCAGGCAGTGTTGCAAGCAAAAATGTATAATCTAAATTCAAAGTGTCTTATGATAGGTAAGAGCGAATCAAATGAATGTTCACGGAATTGTCCTTTGGGGGAACAACAGGTCTAACAAGTCTGCGGGGAGGGAGGTATCAGTAAATACGCACATCAAGCCAAGTGATCACTCACCGAAGCCAGATACGGCCCCCACCGCTCTTTTCTCGTACAAGCTCCCATACAAATATCTCACCCGCATAACCAGAAATACAATCAATGAGAGTTTGTCTGCCTTCCTGAGTGCCTTCCGCCTCGAGGACCCACTCGCCCCGCCAGCCCTCGCCCAGTCCATCGTCGACGTCCATAAAACCCATCCCGACGCGTGCGCGCGCTATCCACGTGTACCTTTTTGCCATCGCCCAACCACCGGGCGAATGAGGACTCGAAACGCGTGTCGCAGTGTTTACAAGTGAAGTCTCGGGAATGCCCCCACCACCCGGCGGCGCGAACGTAAAAGTAGGGTTCACGCTGGAGGACATGAGGTGAGTGTAGTAGAAGGGCGAGGGGAGGCTGAGAGGATCTTGGAGCGGTGGGGGAGCTGGAGGAGAAAAGGGAATGAGAGTGTTGCCATCAAAGAGCAGCCAGGTATTTCGGGATGTAGACCGCTCTTCGGGCGAGAGATCCAATTGCGATTGTGTGCCGTCTGGGGTCGAGGGGACATAACCAAAGTTGCAAACGACGTCTCCAGTCGAAAGATACTGCCAGAGCCCCCCAGTGTGAAGTTGCGCCTCGCAAGCTGCAATAGCATCGGGAGACAGGACATTGCAAGGGACGAAGACGCGAAGAACTGGAGCGCGAGTCCTTGAAAGTGCAAAAGAGAGGTCATGAGGGGAGGTGGGCATACGAACGTCAGCCCGTGCTTTTCGAATAGAAGGCGGTGATGAGCCACCACTGATGGAAGATGCACAAGAAACGTCTGCAGATGTATTTCGTTTATGCGTGCCCACGAAAGGGCGGGAGAAGTCTTCCTCGGAATAGGATGTGGGGCGAATGTCAGAGAACGAAGGAACAGGGGGTGCATTCGGGACACTTCGCGGTGTGGCGGAACGTCGCCAGGGGGCTTCGTAATACTTAAGCGAGCGAGGTTCCATTGGGGGCGGCGGCGGCGGGTGCGAACTGCTAAAAATGGACATCTTCCGGGGGCGTGCCTTGATCGGAGGTTGTGCAGTTGGATCGGACCGCGATAAGGGGCTGGCCGTACTTTTCCGTGAGCGCGGCGCGCCGGATGATGACCGGTGGTCCGAAGTTGAACTATGACCTTGACTGTGACTGCTGGCGTCCGAGGACTGGACATCGGACAAATAGGACAGGCAAGAGAGCGGGGCTGGGAAAGTGAGCTCGCGGAGGGCACGAGGCGGAGAGCCAGGTGGTGATGGAAACCGAGAGGGCGGCCATGGGGGGTCCGAGTCGATGGGCAACGGCAGGGGGGAACTATGAACGAGTGATTGTAAGAGAAGGACGAAACGGGAATGTGTGCTAGCAAGCGTAGCGAGCCGAATAGTCATTGCTGCGGTTATGCCACCAGATGCCGAGTCGTCAGCAGGGGGCCGCGAGAGACTGGCAAGGGCATGCATGGGATACTGGTGGAGGGGGACTCGTTGGGAGAGTACTGAATCGGAGGGTGGTCAACGCGCGCACCAAGAGAGGAAGGAAGGACAAACATAGGAGATGGAGGTCGTGGAGAGTGACATCGACGTCCTGGAGTGCGGAGAGATCCCTCTCCCGCAAGGCTACACGGTAGCCAGGAAGGTAACGAGAAAGAATGAGGTCCCTGATGTCATGAGAGGCCCAAAGACGCCTGACTCCAGCGCAAGTGGCAAAGAGTGCAAAGAGATCCTCCCAAGTAGTGAAGTGGAGGATTCGAGCGAGGACCCGGGGTTGCCGTAGAGCCCGCACGGCATTCCGGTGCATGTTCCGCCACGCCATGGATTTGGCCAAGGGTACAGAGGACTTGGGAGGGGCGACCAGGACGGGGTTGAGCTGCCTAGGGAAATCGGGTATGGGTTTTCGGTGGTCGTGAGTATGTTGAAGGTGTCGCTGAATTGGATGGAGTTCGTGGGGGATTTGGGGGAGGGGACGATCCTCTGCGGAGGGTGGATCTGAGGAGGAGGAGGAGGAGGAGGCAT
>JBBPJV010000658.1:0-17637 GCA_038088915.1 Sutorius aff. eximius
TGGTGGTTGTGGAATACCGTTGGATGGTGCGTGCTTGCGAAACGGATTCTTGCTCGACATGAACGACGTTGTGAACTGCGGGTAGTTTATCGGAGTCTGAATCTAATCCGGCTAGAAAGTGTGCAGTGTGATTATCTAGGTCGAGATAACAAAGATTACCGTAATGATACTATGTTGACTGATCCATCTCTATCTCGTCCATTTCCATGTGCATATGCACCCTCGCAACATTACCCTCCCTTACCCCATTGTCCATCTCTTCCCGCCATTGTCTCCACAACTCCAGTTCCCCGACACACCACGTCTTCCACTCCTCACACGCCCTCCCATCGACACATTCCAGCTCGAGGTCCTCCAGACGCGAGAGCACGGTCGGCCAGCCAAACATCTTTGGCAGACAGATCAACGCTTGCAACGCGAGCGTCACCGTGCGCAGCCCCAACGGACCGGAACACGCCCTTCCCCGCACGGTAACATGCCCCAGCGACGGCAGCAGATGGAACAACATGTACGCCGACACCGCGTTCAGGAACGCCCGTCCGACGATCCGAAGGTCACGTACGTGCATAAGAGGCGTGACACCGTTCTCCTCCAGGTTCTCCAAGGTCGCAAACTCGAGCGCGACGACGTGTTCGTGAAGCTCGAGCGTGGTCAGGTTTGCAAGGGACGATATGACGTGGTGGAAACACGACACCGAGACGACCAGCGAACCGTGTTTGAGCGTGGGTGCACCCCATACGAGCGTCGTCAGGTTCAGCCCGACACCCCAAGGGAGTCTACTCGCATTTTGCGTGATCACGACATTGCTCAACTCAAGGCGCTCCAGTGCTGGGGCATTTCCTCCGTCAAAGAAACACGCTCGAGACCACGTCGCGCACAAGTTACCGTTCATCGAAACATGGCGTAGAGCAGGAAACTTGGAACCAGGTCCCGTCCAAGTCTGAAGGACAAAGTTCGGGAACGTGCTGGATTCGGTAGCGTGGATGGTAATCGACGCGACCCTCTCGCTCGCTGGTACGAAGGCGGTACCATCCTTGTCTATCGACGACAAGACAGATTGAAGCTGTGCGGTGAGTGCGACGATGGAGAATGGTCCTGACGACGGGGTAGGGCTCCTGAATGGCCATTGGTGTACCGTGAGCTGGATAGAGAGCGGCGACGAAAGGCGCAAGTGCTCTCTCAATGCATCAATCGATTGAAGCGGTGTGAGGTGGACGTGTCCCCAGAGCATGGGACAGGTATACACGATGGTTCGCCACGTCCTCGACACGCTCGCGAGATTCCTCGGGGAGCTTAGCCACCAACCAGCACGTTTGCGTCGGCATTGGCACGAAGACGCCTCGGAGGTGATCACGTCTCGAAAGATCATAACGAGGAGTTCCTCCATGAGGATCGAGATAGGACTCGGAGAGCCATCCAACATGAAAGTGGACGCAACACCCGTCGACCCGGAACACTGGGATTCGGCGTCGAGAACTGGCGCATTCTCACCAGGCGACCGCGCTTGATCATGTCTATGAGAGGCATTCGTCTGGTCAATTTCTAGCCTCGAGCAAACGAAAACTTACTCGAGCGGGACGTTGCCCTTCCCAACCAGCTCGAAGCCAGCAACCTCTGCGCGCGCGACACAATGCATCATGCACATGGATTCCGAAGACGAATACGCGAGCTGGAGCTAAAAATGTCTGATCGAGCCTGTCCTTGACCGGTGAGGTTCAAGAGGCTGTTGAACCACGAGAAGGCAAGCACACGACGACGCGAGCGGACCGAAACGCCACAGGTTTCGCCTTTTTCTTGCCGTTGTGGGCCCATCAGGAGCGCATGTCTGAATCGCACGTAAGGTGCAAATTTATGGCATGCTTAGCAATATTGGGCGTGTCCACAAGGATGCGAATGACTGGTGGGGCTCGGTTGTATGATCATATACCACGTTTAGAGAGGGCGTTTGCCAAGTTTGCCAGATATTCTTGAGCGTGCGCGATATGTGCGTCAGGCGAGGCGTCTTTGGGAGCTCCCATCGGATTCGCGAGGCCCGATGGACTTTTTGGAGTGGGGGATCATACACATTGTAAGCCTAACCGGGTTTCGTTTGTCAAGGGCAAACTTGCGCTGACAGGCTTGCACATTTATTTGACATGGCATATCTGGCAGACCCTCGTGAGGGGTTTCGTCAATCCGTATATCCTGTTTCGCACCACGTGTGCGTTTAAGACAAGGATGAACCCATCTACCTTGCGCTCAAGGATACTGTTGTTTGGGAGTAATAATAATATTGGATGGATCGCTGGTATAGACAGAGATCACGTGCCCGACGCGATATTGAGCAAAGGTTGGGGTGGTTTCACGAACAACCAAGACCATGTCCACCACTAAAACCACTGCTGCGCCTTCCAATACGATGTCCCCAGCATCCTTACTTTTCGCTACCTCAAAAGCCAAAGAGCTCGCTCATTTCTCGAAACCGCATAAAAATGAAGCGTTTCTACGATTGCGCAACTCCACCCTCTGCCTCGTGACTCTCATTCTGCTCACATACTTGCTGCCCGTCCCATCGTTGTGGACGGCTCTTAATGTCGTGCGCGGAGAGGGTGACGTCGATGTCTTCTGGGCAGTCTGTGCTGCTGGTATGCCAACGCCATACCAAAGTTGAATGTCATGCCAACACCATGTTCTTTCCTGTTAGAAATAGCGCTATCCGGTTTGCTCGCAGTGAACCTCGTCCAGGCTGCCGTCGCTATAAAATATCCACGAACACCACTTCCACCTTTATCTTCATCACCCGCCAAGAGCTTTCTCACCCCTCAAGGCCGGAAAAAGCGGCGGACGATCTTGACGCCAGGGGTGTGTATACCTCAGTCATGTCAATGTAGACGTAGGACCTGATGCGAAGATCGACAGACAAGTCCTCAAACCCAACGTTCACTGAGTTCATCGTACGTCCCCTCGCCTGCATCGACACCCTCTCGAACGTTGCAATACTCCATGCCCAGTACCCCGCCGCCATTCGGCACGTCCCTTGGAGCTTCGACGAGTTCCGCGCCGTCGACACCCTCGCCTTCTCTTGCTGCGTATCATGGGAAACATCCCCCCTCACTCGGTCGTGCGTATTTTGTGCACGTGGTCGGCTGGATGGGATGTTGATTGGGGTGTGTGTTTTGCAGGTGCTTTCAATGGCTCGTCGCTCAGTCGGTTGGCGGGCGATTCTGATGATGATTTATGATGTTGATCGACGTCACCATGCTTGCCGTCGAAGTAGACGCGTGGTTGTCGTGTAGAAAATTTAGTACGTATAAAACGGTGGATATTCTTGTTCTTGGACACATGCTTGGTGGATTTCGTTTGATGCGATGCAGGTTCTTCATTTGGGTTGTAGCCGCAAGTATTCGTGACCCATCGGGTAGGTACGCATCCGCACAGCGGGTTCGTTTTTGTGGGCTACTTTTACTGAGCTTCTGCGTAACGGACATGCGATTCTTGGCCTCTGACAGCAGGTCTGCGTGGCGGGCGACGATGAGCGTCGTCCAGACAGAGCTACCCAACAAGCCCGAGGGAGTACTGAACGCTGAGGGGGCAAGACGGAGGTGGTGCAACCGTGCAGCCCAATGGTGACTAGACCGTCCGTCCAACGAGGCAAGCCATCGATCGAACCTCAAGCTAGTCTGGCGACTCGAAGACCCTCGGGTCATCAGACTAGCAACCGCAACAAGGTATTCCTGCATCAATTCAACTTGGGAGACAGGCTGTGCCAAAGACTACGGCGCAGTCCGTCCCATGATCACAGCGATGAGAACCACGACGATGCCGGTGAATCATTGTTCGGGCACTGCTCATCGTATAAATACGATCCCATAGATCACTCGCGGTCAAACCATCTCCTCTGTATATCCGATTACCACGGATAGTGCGACCAAGGCAACTCGACCATGATGATTATGGTTGCAAGCTCGTTGCTCTTTGTAATCGTTTCGGCGATCGTCTTTTCACTCTGGAAGACCTTACGGATCGTATGGTATCACCCATATCGATCTCCCCTACGCCATCTACGGGGACCAGAAGGAACGAGTTTGGTTTTTGAGAATCTGGATGACATTATGAACGATGTACGTACCTCGCCAGCTCGTACGGCCACACCCAACTTGTCTCCCAGGACAACGATATACACATCGACAGGTGGGTGAACGAATACGGGAGCGGTGTGAGATTCAAGGGGCTCTTGAGTGTATGCTGCTGTCTCGTCACGGACGGTAAACCTCGACGTGCTGGACCCCTAGGGAGACCAACTGCTTACCTTGGATACGCGTGCCATCAATCATATCCTCACCCACGCCAATGATTACCGGAAGCCGCCCGAGGCTAGACATGGCTTGGGAAAGATTCTTGGAGAAGGTAAGAAGAGCATCATCATGTTGGCTAGAAGGATCTACGGTCATTGACACCAACATGATGAGGTTGCTCGTCGTGGAAGGCGCGCAGCATCGTCAGCAGGTTTGCACCCGTTTCTTCCATGGCAACGACGACGACTGAATCTTTGGCGAACAGAGACGTATCATGGTACTCGGAACTCGTGGAAAGTGCGTTGTTAAGCTGACCGGATAACATCCAGAACCCTGCATTCGGTCCCGTGCAAATTCGAGTACTGACAGAGACGTTCTTCACCAAGGCTATCCGGGTGTGTTTGGCCCGTTCTTTTGGTGACCCAGTTACACACCAGAACGGCTTCAGCTCCGCAAGTTATGGTCTGTTGGGATTGCAAAGGATCCCACTAGTGCCATCGCTGGTACACGTATCGACATCGTTCCTTGGATGAGCAGGGTAACTCTCGACATCATCGGTCTCACTGGTATGTCCGATCTCTGGCCGCGAATGAACAGCACGACGGACGACGGACAGGATTCAACTACGACTTCCATGCGCTCGACTCGAACGGGGAACCAAACGAGCTGAGCGAGGCGTTTTTCAACCATGCTCTCAGCGACGCAGGACACCACCATAACCGATCTTTTGCGGGCATCGAGCACGGTTCTACAGCCCACCGTGAGTTTCATCCCGTGCCCATCAAGTGGGTGAGTTTGGACCGAGTGTACATCGCAGCCCACTGCCGAGACCCGCAAGTTACGAGCTGCCCAGCGCATGATGACGCAAATTGGTAAAGGACTGCTAACGAACGCAAAAGCGGCTGCGCTATCCGGTGTGACGGAAAAGGGAGAGATCGAAAAGAATATTTTGGACGGCCGGGATTTGTTGTCGTTCGTCAGGGCGAACATGGCGACTGACATTCCCAAGGATCAGAAGCTACCTGACAAGGATGTCGTAGCACGTGTGTTCTCCCTAAAGCATCTTCTGCTCCTACTGATGAGGCACGTTCTACAGAGGTGCTTACATTGTTCGTTGCGGGTCATGAAACGACGAGGTAGGGTGTCCCGCATTACCATTACGTGCGGGACTCAAACGGAATAGTATCGCGGTCGCCTGGGCATTGTATGCCATGACCCGAGCACCCAAAGTTCAGTCAAAACTTTGGGATGAACTTTTTCCCGCTGAGAGTGACACACCATCAATGGACGAACTCGTGGCACTTCCTGATCTCGACACAGTCGTGAGAGAGACTCTGCGTATACACGCGCCTGGCCCACATACTTCCCAGATCGCTATGAGGGACGACGTGCTACCCATCGAGAAGCCATACACGGATAGATATGGCGTCATTCATAACGCCATCACGTTCGTCGCACACTTTTCTTTCCATCCGTTGACCCTTCCCAGCGGATGACGTGCATCACGTCTCATCACTTGCAGGATCTCCAAGGGTGACCCGATCATCCTACCAATCCTGGCTATGAATTGATCCAAAGAGCTATGGGGACCGGATTCCCATGAATTCAAGTGCGTCATTCATGTTCCGTCTTTGTCGTACTGCCTGATGATAGACATACCACAGACCGGAACGATGGAACGACGTACCAGAGACTGTCTCCCGAATCCCTGGTATTTGGGGCCACTTGCAAACTTTTATCGGTGGACCGAGAGGGTGCATCGGTTATCGGTTCTCGCTCGTCGAGTAAGTCGCTTCCTGTTAACGGCGTTGAGACGGAGGGATCAACGTGTGGACAAAACCAGGACCAAGGCGATCTTGTTTTGCTTCGTCCACGCGTTCGAGTTCGAGCTTGCCGTGCCCGCGGGCGACGTCGGTAGCAGGACGGCCATCGTACAGCAACCCGTTTTACGGAGCGATCCCACGCACCAGCCTCAGCTTCCGTTATTCGCTAAGCCATACCAGAGACCATGAGAATTGACAGCCATCTCGGCGTGCTTGGTTGTTACTTATTCAAATCTACTCCGTGTGAGGATCTCAGTGGACGATGAAGCAACGTATGTGGCCTAGCGTGGGTAATACGGCGGTCCGCCCATCATCCCCCCACTCCGCTCTTCTCAGTCGAAAGGAACCAGAGATCCATTTCTCGTGGGACGATTTCCCTGGAATGACCCGTTGATTGATTTGAGGATGAGGGCTGAGCGTGTGCGCGTCCTAGCAGATAAGTACAGCGCATCAAGACGGGCGCGACCAAACTGTACCTTGCCGAACCGGGAGGAACGCTATCCCAAACTCTCGTAAGTATGCCGAGACGCGTCTCCCATTCCTCGTCGACCCTGATCTATATATGGTCTCAATTCCCCAGCATGACTCCAACACAGTCAGTGACGAAGAGCGTATATTACCTACTCGTTATGTACAGCCATATATCCGTTCCCGCGCCCGTACATAAGTAGCGAGTCCGACCGCGGTGGCTTTACGGCGCGGCGGTCGTGCCACCGCTTCGAAGCGTGTGTACGTGGTCGCTACCCTCGGCCACCCCGTTTGAGCAAGGGGGCGGCGAATCTACCCTGTAAAGCCGCACTATTGGCGGAGATTAGGTCCAACCGGTGGAGATCTGTCGAGGAACAAGGTTCGTGCGGATTAATAGAGCCTGTGGCTGTATCCCGTGAGTTTCTCGCCAGCGCTCAGGTCCTCGCTGAGGTTCATATGGTAGGGGCATGTCGTCAACGCAATAAAATGGAGGGAGGCGCTTGAGAAACAGATCGGACGAGGTATACAAAGTGCACGGCGTGATTAGAGTTTGTCTGCGCCGGACAGCTACTCTGTAACGGTGCCGCCCTCGCGCGGTTGCCGGACTCGAGGCATTAGGTCCCGCTCGTGCACGGGGTCGCTGGTACATGACAGTTACCTGCCAGTGAGAAACCCGCTGAAATTGCTTCTTGGTCCTGATGCCTGGCAGAGTGTTCTAGCTTTGGCGAAGGTGACACAAGGTTAGGCTGCCTGCAAGTCTGGGCCCGCCGACTGACTTTGACCTTAAACGTCTTATGTGTGGATTTTATCCCCTTTTATACTCGAAAGTGACTCGAACGCTACATCGGCAGCCCCTATTAGTCTTCCCCGCTCGACGTTGTTAAATAGTTGAGTTCGACGCCTGTGGGTCCGCCGAGTCAAGGTTTGACACGTGGGTGCACCCATCTTCCACTGATCCCCCCAGATACAAGGTTGGTTCATACCGCACGGACTCAAAGAACGTGGTTGTATTTCCTCGATCAGTTCTCTTTTCCACTAAGCTTCTTCAGGGCACCCTCTTTGTCGCCATGCAACCTTTTATCGTCAGCTGCAAGCGCAAATCTCATTCGTGTGGCGATCGGCGAGGGTTAATTGCAAGTGGATCTGATGCCCTGTTCGTTCGCCGAATGGAGCAGCATCCTCCCAACCCAAATCACCCACGGGTACGTCGATCTATGGGATAGTCGCGGTTGTTGAAATACTCATCCGCTGAGGCGTCGTTCTTTATCGAGGGCCCGGGTTTCTCCATCGTGAGGCATACAAATGGCCCAATCTATAATGTAGCTCGAGTACACGCTGGCGTTCTCGAGATTGCTGGTTCTATTTTTTGGCATCAGGGTCATCATGGAGTGGTCCATCAGTGTCTTTTAATGTTGGACCTGTCATGTCAAGAAACGTCCCCTTCTCTCCTCTTTTTGGGTAATTCCTGTCAATCCGCAGACGGACTCGGAAGGACTCGATCCTGGCAACACAGGTACTTCCTATTGTACAGGCCTCCGTATCCTCATAATTTGTGGACAGTATCTATGTGGTTATGCATGGCGGCTCATTCTGTTCGCATTTGTGACGAGGGAAACGTCGTCTCATTTACCATCTGTGGTATGTTTTCCATCTCGTCCGCGCCCCAGTTTGCGTAAATTGAGGCTGCAACCGGCGTTTCATGTCTGAAACCGTTGCGTCTCGCTGGAATTGGGTAAAAATCATGGTGCACACGCATCTTCATTCAATCAGAATCTAACCCCGGATCGCTCACACTTCCTGTTTATGTAGCTCGCCTTTATCGATTCTATTTGGGCAGTGTGTACGCAGGCGCGCATAAGCGGTTGCCCCACTGCCTCGTGTCACCCAGCCGAACGATTGCTGATCGCTGAGGTTCAAGGCCGGTTTTCAATTGATTCTTTGACCGAGGTAGGGAGGATCATTCGTCGACGGGGTACCCTCTCACTCTGATTATCTTGTTCGACGTAGTGCTTCATTACATTGAACAAGGTCTGGTCGTTGCGTCGTGAGGGTCTGGTGTAACATGACGTGTAAGTGCCTGGGAACAACCTCAGCCGAATGATGCTCCAAGATGCAGCGATGACGAACGAACGTGCTATGGAAGCCACAGATGGGGTTCGCGGGATTTTTCGCAAGGGTTGGCGCGTTGCACCGTGCGCATGCATCTGCGCCATGGTATCGTTCATCTCACATTCCCTTGTAATGCCAGACTTTGGGTAAAACCAACATTCTGGGGATGTTTTGTGAATGATATGCACCAAGATAATCATGGCTCTGAATTGAATGTTGGTCAGAAGAATACTGACCAGACATGCTAACATTCAATGACGAGTGGCAGGGCGAACGCACCCCATGATGGTCCATATGCATCCGTAGGTACCAACAGTTTGCCGATCGCGGCGGAATTCGACATGCGGTGGTTTTGGCTACCGTATGCATCCGTCGGCATCTCGGCACGGTCAGGCGGGTACAATGGACATGGAAAAGTAGGTATTCCATGATAGGGTTGCAGTATGCACACCATGAGGCGACCCTTGGGGCGATGTTAAATCACTTCCAGGCTTGTCAAGCAACCTGCACGTTGTCAGTACACCTACCGATGAGTCATCCCCACCAGGGAGGTTAAGAAGTGATGGGCATCTCCCGCTCAGAGGCTTTGGAAGGTTTTTGTGCTCTCCCTTGTTTTTTTTTTTGAGACGGGATAGCGGAACTTTTTTTTAGCCTGACTAAAACCGCCCGATTTAGCAACTATTGTCACGTCAGGGGTCTGGAAGCTTTTGGTACCATCAACCGATGCGTACCCATCCGTCATTGTCCCTGTCAAGCGCTAGCGCGGGGTGAACGGATAACTCTGAGCTGTAACGTTAAATTAAACGGCCTTATGTGAGGCTTGAGCTATATACATAAGGTTGCACTTTGCCATTCATTTTTCGGCCACCATTGGCTGCACATGCACACTGGCATCGAGAGTGGCCCTTCCAACCTCACTCGGGTGCGTAAAGGATTCCTCGTCGCGACGGACGATAGGAGGAAGACGAGGAAGCTGGTCGTCCTACTCTATCAAGCCACTCAAACAAGGTCAAGGGCGTCGCATGAGTGCAACAATTTTGGAAGCCCAGCAATTATCCCAGGTCTGCGCATACGCTGCAAGTGAGCAACATAGATGTCCTTATCGTCCCTTCCTAAGCATTCTTCTAGCCTCCGCTTGGTTAGTCAATGTCTGGGAATGGCTACTCAGGCTCGACGACGAAGTCACTTTTATTTGGCCGTGCGTTGTCGTATCCATTCATGTGTAAAGCGTGATTGATTGATCTCTCTTTTGCACCAGTATGTCGCGTACTGCCTATATCAAGTGGCTGTATATTTTTGGGAAATACTTTGGGCTCGCAGTACAGACGTGAGTACCCATCTGCTTCCTTAGTAGATTGGACCTCATGATGCATGTCCAGCGGAGTGTTTGCCCTACAAGCGGTGTACTTGGGGAGTCATTCCATGTCCCTTTCGGGCTGTCGAGTTTATCGTGTTGTCGAGATGGGCGGGGCTACATTGCTCATGATGTGCTTTGATATCATCCTACTTCTCAGAAGTGCGTACATTTCGTGTCTCATATTTTCCCCATGCCGACGGTGCGGTTAGTATATGCATTGTACTCGCGGAGCACGTTGAGCTGCACAATTGCGGCATGTGCTATTCTGATGGAGTTTATGGCGACGGTTGTTACCATATTCACAGTCATCCCCACGACGGTATATGACTCTGCTTGCATGATGATCGACGTACCGAAGCTACTCCTCGTGTTCGTTGCCGGTACGTTGACGTCGCAATCCATCCTCTTGTGGATGGCATACCGCAAACGGGAGCGCGTTATGCGACCAAGTTCTTCTATTGTTTGGGTGACCATCCGCGATGGTATATTGTTGTTCAGCTGCATTGCCGGTAAGCGACACAACTTTTGTACGTCTTTTCGAGGAGCTGAGTCAACGCACACGCAAGTGTTTCTCGTGATTGTGTTCATATTGATAGTCCACAATAGCCCTGTGACGACTATAATGATTTTGTACGTTCCACCATACATCTCATCGTCCGACATCCTTCCTGACTCATTGATGAAAGCTTTCTTCCCATGTGTATTTCCGTTGGAGTAGGTCAATTCTGCCAAGGAGTGTCGAGGCGTTGATACTGAATTCCTTCTCTCCCACAATCCCATAGACGTCTCATCTTATCTTGAACCTTCAACGCGTACCGTTTTCCGATCCTACCTCACGATTCACGACCGAAATTTGGGGATTGGAAGGAAGCGCGGATTCATTCTTGCTTTCCAGCCTACTATATCAATCACCCCCGTCACGGTGAAGCATTTGGTCATATTTCCCAACTGTTGTATTCTCCCCGGCTGCATCCATCATGAATCCCTTGCCAAGGCGTTGTACAGATGGATGTCCACGCCGGATTGGACACGCAAGTCGTTTCAATGAAAAGGGAACGGTGCAGGAAACTTGTAATTGATGGATTGCCAACGGCACTGGAAGGCAATTTGGTATCGAGTTTCACTTCCAACTCGGAAGGAACCGCTCGGTCGGCGGCGCGAGTTGTGCGGGTATATGTGCTTACACTAATCTTATGTTATTGATAGTCTTATTATGTAAATGGATATTGCAGCCGTCCGGGCGATACGTGGCACTCTGGATGAGACGTAATTCGGCTAGAATTCTCGAGCAATTCAACTTGAACATCATGATATGGATAGATTATGGAGGATTCCATACCATGATGGCAGGACGCTGACTCTTCCGCAGACCACATCTCTGAGAAGTACATGGAACGATTACCCCACGCTGCCAAAGGACCATGTCGGTCGCAATTGCAAAGACTAATGCCGGTCGAAGAAAACATTTTCAGGGAACTGTATATGGTCCTTTAAAGTACTATCTCGGCATCACCAAGGGACGGTACCATGACACTGTACGCACGTGTGGTGTTCACGCAACCTCCATGCTACGCCACCCCTGGTTTGGGTGACGATATGGGCGCGGTGAACTAAGGTTCGTGGGAATGCAGGACGCTCCTCCAATACCATCACGTTCGTGGCGTCTCATGATGTAGGACCCGGGCGGCACGGCGACAATACGCAGCGGGCCAAGGCTGTCGGGGCCTATAGGGTCAGCGCTACCCCTGGCGCGGCCGAAGCTGGATGCTGTATCTGGGAATGAGCTCGGTGCAAAGGTGGAATAACAGACTACCAGCGACTCCCGACGGACATTTCAGACGAGTCGCGCAACCTAAATGGGACCTTATTCTTCGTACTTCACGCATCATGCTCAAACGTTGAAGTAGCCTCCATTAGTGAAACATGGAACTTGTTCGATACAGATGCTTCTAGGATTACTTTGGGTGTAGCACCCGTCGCTGCTTCCGAGGCGAAAAGAGTGGACATCAGCTTGTGCTCGGGCGTGCGTTTCAGCACTTACCTCAAGCGTACGCGAGTCCACTGCAGTAGTGAATATGATAGTGTAACAGCGATTAGAAAAGGCGATGTTGGCCATCCGCGAGGCCGCCAAAGTAACAGGTGAGAGCCTTCAATTTGGTACCCATCCACTCCTCCTCAACTTCTACCATTTCTGTCGAGTGTTGGTCTGACGATGACGGCACGCCATGCGTTAGCAACCCCGATATCTCGTCTAGGCTCGTATTTCTGGGGACAAAATACGCTACGTTTCGGGTGATGTTTCGAGTAAGCCGGAAAAGCTCGGCACCATGAATGGGTTTCATGTTTGCGAGACCGAATTCCGGGTGGCGTTCAAGCGAAACGTCGGCTTGCGCGTCGACGGGTTCGACGCCGCTGTTTCCGTGTAACATATAGTCTGGACCTCCCCATGGCGGGCTGAGGAAGACGACGTCAATGGGACGGTTTCCGGTCGGCCGAGCGATGTACGCATGCGCAAATGAGATATAATCGGCAAGGATAAACTCGATGCGATCAGCGACCCCGTATATGATCGCGTTGTGTCTTGCGAGCGCCAACCGCACCGGAGAGACGTCCAGCGCAATCACTTTAAACGTATTAGCTAACAACGAAACAAATCAGTGTGCGCGTACCGTGCTCGCATGTTTTCGCGAATGCGATAGCGTTCCCGCCGACACCGCAAAATGCATCGAGGATGGTATCACACCGACACCGATCCGCAATTTGGGTAGCGATCAGCTCTGGAGTAACACTGTACCACCCTTCCTCGTCTAGTAAGCATCCTTCATCGTAAAGGGTGAAGTAACGTTTCCGTTGGGAGAAGTCTGTGTGCTAGACGATGAGGCAAATTTACCCGACCAACGAATGATATTCGTACATTTTTGCAGGTGCTCAGGCACCTCAGAGGCGGTTTTGTAGTGTGGCACGAGTCCGGTCGCATCGTACGCACGCCAGTGCGAGTCCAATGGTCCAATCCGAGAGGATCTGCCGTTCAAGCTATTGGAGATTTCCACCTGCGTCACAGTTGTCGTGACGTCGTGTTGGCTAGAAGAAGTTCCGGCGACGTTGGGGACCGTATCTGGCGTGGCACTTTGATGGAAAGCTTGTTTGGCAAAATGAGACAACCCCGACAAGTTCTTGGTTCGTTTGCCCATGCATAAACTAGGTTGCTGATCGGCAGCGTTGGTTGGTGGCTGAGATGTCGTCGGCGACTCGAGTCGTGGCTTAGTTGATACATGGCTCCATCGCGTTCAACGTGCTCAATATAATGCAGTATCGTAAACGGTCTCTTGTACTCGTCTTCTGGTAGTATAAAATAATACCATGGTTCTGAATGGTTGAGATCGGGTGTTGACTACGGCGCATCATACCCTTTCTGGGCCCATGCATTCGAGTCGTCGAGTTCCTCTCCCTCGTCCGTCATGCTTACATCGCCCTCTTCGTCCTCCGACTCACTGTCTGTGCTACTAAAGCTGTCTCCCTCCACGCCCTTTTTTGATCTCATCATTTGACCTGTCCTCAACCTCGGAGATGTTATTCAATTCGGGATGATTGTGTTCTGGTGGGGGTTCACGTCCCTCGTGCTGCAGAAAGGTATCCTCCGTGAATCACTTATTCTACATGCATCTGGCCTCATGGGCACTCAAACACCATTGCGTGTCAAACGTCCGATGACATCTGACACAGATCACTGCTAGGTCGACTATACGTCGCACTCGAAGGGGATCAGTGAACGGCATGCACGGATTAGATTGGAAGCTATTATCCACATGGTCTGCTAAGAAAAATGAGCAAAAAAACTGCCCGAAAAGTACAGGCGAGTTAATGCATCCATTGGATAGTAACAGGTAGCCCACCTGGCCCTCCTGTCTGCTCTCTGGCGTTGAAATTGCTGTCATAGCCTTTTGCCGAGGCACGTTGATTATTTTCCGTGTCACTTGGCTCTGATTCTCAACATGCACTACTGAGGCTCCGTGATCACGATGCGAGTGTGGTACATGCTGATGAAATGCTTGATTCAGGAATTAATTCTTTCATTGGCTTGGTGAGCTTAGGGAAGAGCACGGGTACGGGTACAGGTCACGATCTTGTGACCCACGACCAAACCTGTCGTACCTGTCACCACCACCACTGCCATGGTGATGATGAGGTGCCCCCGCCCTCTCACTCCACGACATGAAGACATGTGAGGACACACACACCACCACCAGATGATGATGACGGCGAGCGTGAGTGCACACGGACCACAACGAGGGCGATGACGAGGGCGAAGGCCACGCAACTGCATGCCAACACCACGGCGATGATGGCAAGCGCGAGAGCCTGTGAGCCACAGTGACAACAACGAGGGCGAAGGTCACGCGATTATGCGTCCACACCACAGCGACGATGACGACGGGTGCGAGGGCATGCGCACCACCACCACCACTGCTGCCGCTGCCACGAGTGATGAAGGGGAGGGCACATGGGGGCGTGCGGGCCACAACGGCGACGACATCGAGGGCAAGGCCACATGGCTGCATGCCCGCACCACAGCGACGATGATGGCAAGCGTGAGCGTACGTGAGCCATGGGCGCCACGACGACAGTGACCACCTCCACCCTGGCAATGGCCACAGCGATGGTGAACACGTGCAAGCGTGAATGTGAGTGTAATGACACTCGCATTCATGTTTGCACGCGAGTGCTCTTCTTGCGCTAGTCCAGCCTCCCACTCACTCTGGGCACCCATGGGTATACCTGTGCTCATCCCTAGGTGAGCTCATTCTGCCAGTAACATTTCAACTTCGTGTGCGACCGTTGTGCGACCATCAAGCTCGTTTACCAAAAGGGGCGAGACAACATTACAATGTACCACACAACTGCTTTGATACCAACTATACAACTTTGGGGAATCAATTAATGTGAATGTCAGCAAATAGTGAGCTGCCACAAAAATTGTCAACTTGTTACGCCTAGTCCGACTGGGAGTAGGCGTGACCGTTTATACACGCTATGGGGGGGGGCTGGGTTCAAGGGATATGTGGTCAGCTTCAACAAGACCAGACCATTCTGTGAAGTATGAGTGAGGTGGTCAGCTGTAACAAGACCAGACCAGTTCAAGGACAGGACTGTAGTGTCGAGGGCGAAGGGTAGTCGGTTGCTACAAGACCAGACTATTCAAGGAGAGGAGATAGCGTTGTATTCCAGTTACGCTAAGACTAGTGTACAGGAATGTCAAGCTGTGGTTTAAATAGTACTACTACTGGCACTCGGGAATGCGAAGGAATTCTAAGGAAGGAGCCTGAGAGTTTGGTAGCACTATCTGATCGGTGGAAACCCTTGGAAAGGGGATAGAAGTGAAACAGGGCACACCTGGATATAGACTGATCGGATCTAAGCAGAGAAAAGGGATGGAATAGATAAGTAATGGAGTTCCATTAAGATGGAACAATCAAGAGAAACTAAAGTAGTAGGTCTCATGCCCAGAGGTCAGCAGAGGCACTGTGGATGGATGGGGAAAGCTGCTATTGAGTAGTCTGTGGATAGGGGTGAAAGAAAGAAGTAGTCCATGCGCCAGGTCGGACATGGTTTAGTACAGAGATAAGGAGGAGAAAAAGGTTACCAGGGTGTCCCAGGAGTTATTGTAACAATACCCCCTTAGTATGTCTGAGAACTGTTGAGGAATTAAATGTACTCGTCTGGGTTGTCTGCCCTGATGACATCCGGGATGGGGTAGTCCAGTTCCCCATCCTCTAACTCAGGTTCCCCTCCTTCTTCTTCCCCTTCCACTTTCTCATCATCAGTTTGGCTTTTACCTTGTGGGGTCAACTGATATGTTGAGGTGAAGGGATATGGGGAGGGGTGATGTTATGATTTGTTTCCTTTTTACTCCTTTCATCTCACAGTCTAGCTCGCATTCCTAATGCTCGCTACACTGCAGACTGTTATGATTTCATGACATTTTCTACATTCTATCCGATGTTTTTACAATTACTTTACAAATTAGCCCCTATCCCATGACCCCTATGATGGGACACCCTCCTCGAGACCCCTCTCCAATCACTCGTCATGCGTCACCAGTCACTAGGAATGCTTGCAACCATTGCCATGGCAACCGGCATCAGTTACCTTGATGACCACCTGTCAAGCAACTGCCATGGCAACACCAATCGCCTCGCATACCATTCCTTCGGTTAACGTGACTGCATGGACCTGTCAGCACCGGCTGTCACTCGTGAGACTGTTGCTATGCAACCACAAGCACCGGCCCTATAGCAATGCATTGGGGATGTTTCATCCGCTGCGTGGCTGCCCACGTTCACCTGCAGCCACCATTGCTAAGTGCCCAATAGGCGCCGAACCAATCCCTGCGTGCCTGCAGGTGATTACAGACTGACACCTGTCAGCGCCCGCTGTCATTGGGGATGTCTCAGGTTGACACCTGTCATGGTTGCTATGATACCATTGTTCTACCGTTATAGTAGTTACATTAGTCATGTCATTGTTACAACTGTTCCAGGTAGGACCAGGCGTAGCTCTTGAAGGTCCACTACAACCACTAGGGTCTAGGGTTGGGCGGCGAGGTGGCAAGGACGAAGATGGAGGAGCTGCTCAAGGTGTAGCAGCAAGACACGTAGAACAAGGTAACGACCACTTAATCAGTGGGCCGAGGACTGTTAAGGATGAGGGACGAGGGAGGTGCGAAGGCACCGACAAAGAGTGGACAAATGTCCAGATGAGAGTGGGTCACAATGCCCGAAGAACTACCCCCTTTGTAGAAGGAAGGTGGAGGTCGAGGGAGGCTAGTTTCGAAGGGTCACACTAGGCAAGGCCTAAGTGGAATACGAGTATTGATTGTAGAAGATGGTAGTACAAGAGAGAACTAGCGTGAGGAAATATCTACAGAGGTTACAGGTTTATATAGTAATAGGGCCTGGGAAAGAGTTACCCGACTGGGTAAGTATTATGTAACTGAGAGTCTTGGGTGAAGAAAGAAATGTAGCGTAGGTAAAGGGTAAGTATGCTGCTGGCAATTGATTAGGTGGAAAGTGGGATGGGAGAGTGGCAGCGCGAGTAGAGGAAACTAGTAGTACTAGAGAGAAGGAAAAAGAAATCGTAACAGTACCCCCTTTGTACACTCGAGGCACTGACGAGAGCAAAACCCTTCCTAATTGTCGAATCCCGGAGAACCCGTCATGTTCCTCTCAGCATCGTAGTCGAGGGAGTAATCAATATTGGGGTCGTAGTGGGGAATGGGGGATGGTTTGTGTAAGTAGATGTCGTGACGACGCTGAGGTCCCGGACCAGTGGTAATACGGCGGGTGCTGATCCTAGGGGATGTGTGGGCAGACCGGGTAGGTCCATTGGACTGCGTGGACCCAGAAGAAGCCGAGTGTTACGAACTTGTTTTCTTTAACCTAACTACACTACTCATACATTCATAGTCTACACTTTTCTTCTTATTTTGTCACAACAGGTCACGTGACTTCCCCCTATCTTTCTCTTCTCACGATCACGTGACCAGACCTAGACTCCTATGACGTCAGATCATGTGACTGGTCTAGACCCATGACATCATAGATAAGAG
>JBBPJV010000659.1:0-17554 GCA_038088915.1 Sutorius aff. eximius
CAGGAGGGGGAGGGGGGGGAGGGGAAGGGGGAGGGGGAACGGAGAGATGTGGGGGAGCGCAAGGAGGGGGAGCAGGAGGAGGGCGAAGGCGTCAAGGCCGTACGTCTTCTCTTTTCCGTCCGGTCGTGACTGACGTGCTTCCGGATGCTAGTACCCACACCAGGACAGCAAACGCGTGCTCGAGTGCCTCCAAAAGTCGCTCCGGATCGCGCATTCTGCGACGGAAGAAATCGTGACCGTTCAGATATATTGTGATACGCTTGATCAATATCTGTATTACTTTGACCGTGGGGCGCCTGCCGTACGTTGTGTTCCGTGTTCGTTCTTCATGGCTGACGGTTGCTGAACACAGGTCGCACCCAAATTCATCGTCTCCCTCGTCGAACTCATCACCTCGTCCATCGACAGCATCACCTCCCCATCCTCCTCCGCCTCGTACCTCCACCCATCCCAACGCATCGAAGGCGTCGCCTCGCCCGAGTCGATTCAACGCCATTTCCGAAACACGCTCAAGTATATACACATGAAGAAGGACGGGGAGAGTCCGGGGCGGTACGACGAGGTGGAGGTGGTGGGTGCGTTTTTGAAGATGGGGATCACGCGGTAGGGGTTTTATATATATATATATACATAACGTTCATGCTTGTCCTTTTTACTCTGTCGATTTTTTTAAAAATCAATGAGACATGGGCGGCTTGCGTTGGAAAGGTGTGATTCGAGGTGCCACAAGAGTCGGACGTGCCACTCGGGATGATGTCTAGCGTCGGTGGCGGTGCCCTCTGGTCAAGCTGGAGCGGCATGAAACTTTGTGAAGCGTGAGCAACAACTTTTTTTCCTTCCCAGACTGCTGGGGCAGGTTGTTACTATTCACTACTAATTGGCTGGATTAGACTTTACCCGAGCCTTCGACATTTGTTGTTCAGCAACAATGTGGCAGGGTATGCAAAGTCAGCTCGGACGACCGCCACGAAATTGGGATCGGTTCCCTTGACCGGTCTGGGACGATACTAGAACTGGCGAGTAACCCTTTTGTGTTCGGTCAATGTCATATTTCAGAGCACAACTTCCTCCACGATCATCGGTACCCTTTTTTTTTTGGTGCTTGGACCTGGAATACCCGCCGTTCGGTGAACAGGCCGTTGCTTTATGGCCCCTTGCCTCATGAAACCGGATTCGATATCTCCTATTGTCGGACCGCGTCATCCACCGGCGAGCTTTACGGATGGTCGTCGAAATATCGGTGTGGAGTAGGTTTCCGCGAGTTTCGCAACGGATAACGTCTCATAGCAGAATATCCAACGGATCACGTTTCCAGGAGGTGGGGCCTCAAAAGCGCTACACGATCGTGGACCGACATTCAGGCTTAGAACAGTGGTAAACGGATGAGCGAAAGCGATGCGCGTATGAATGGGGGTATCGGAGTCCAAGCAAACCACGACCGCCGTGGATTGACGGAGTTTCACCGATCGCGAATCCACACCATAAAACGCGATTTGGTTTGAACTCGGGACCACCCACGTACCTTTTCTCTTCACTTCCTGCTCTGCCACGACTCCTTCAACGATGACGACCACTACTGACACAAATGCCGGACGATTCGCCCTGACCCTGGCATCCATCTGGAATGCCGTCACGCCAGCTGTACGCGTACCGACGGAAATCCTCGAACGCGTATTCTTCTATGGTGCTCGCGGAGACTACCACGATAGCCACGATGATATGGGCGTGCCTCCGTGGGTAAAAGTCTCGCGCGTTTGCAGACGTTGGCGGTACATTGCGTTGGGCTGCCCGGCGCTCTGGAGCTACTTGTTTGTTGCGTCTCCTTGCTGGACCGAGGAGTTGCTCATTCGATCCAAACGAGCGCCACTTATGGTGCGAATCTACATTGGTCCGTTCAACAGAGAGAAGGCCGTGGAGTTTCTGGAACAAGTGGCTCCGCATTCGAGACGGTTTTTGGAATGCCACCTCGACCTTCCGACCACGGACGAGGAGCTCGTGTTGTCTATGCTGACCTCACGCTCTGCACCCCTCTTACAAGCCCTGGAGATCAGTTGTAATCGAGACCTATACTACGGGTACATCATCGTGGACGCCGACAGGGAAGACGAGTCTGAGATGGACGAGGGCGCTCTGGGAGTGAGCCCGCACACCTTGTTCAACGAAGACGCTCCCGCCCTCCGTGAATTACGTCTCAACGAGTATCTCATCACGTGGAGTTCGCCGATGTTCAGAGGGTTGACGGTTCTCCGATTGCATGACCTGCATTGGTCTGTTCGGCCAACCATGGCAAAGCTCAGGGTGATGCTCAGCGCTATGCCAGATCTTGCAGAGCTTTACCTCGAGAGTGCGATTCGAGATGGTACCCATGACGCAGCCCATCTGCATGTTGAGAAGGTTCTCTTACCCCGGCTCACACGGCTCTTGATTGTGGCACGCTTATCCAGGGTCGTACACTTTCTGCAGTTCGTCGACATTCCGGCGACGACGTGGGTAAGGTTGAGCTGCCGTCCCGAACCCCACCGTGATACCAACGATTACGCGGCGTTCTGCACGCTTCTTTCCAAGAGGTTCAAGAACGAAACTTCACGACCACCCATCCGTACGATGATCGTCGATAGCATACCGCAACGCATCTCTGTCGTTTTCAGTGAATCCGAATGCCAACCAAGCTGCAACTCATCGGCCATCGAGGATTGGGATTCAAATGTCCCAGTCATAGTCTCCATCATCAGACAACCCGATGCCCAGCAGGACTGTAATGGCCTGTTCCTCGACATCTGCCATAGCGTACCACTGGCCTGTTTGCGAAACCTTATTGTGCGCGGCGGCCCCCTTCGGGTTTTCTTCTGGGATGAAATCGTTTTGCACCTCCGGGAACTACGTCGGATCGAGTTAACTGGCGGCGACTTGACGGACATTATTATGGTACTTTCGCGCTCGCCTAGTCTTCTCCTGGAGGATGCGAATAAACCGAAACACCCATGTGTCGACCAGCGATTCGTGCCATCGTTGGAGGTGCTATGTCTCGACGGACTCCCTCAGGTTCCATGCGAAGGCATTGGGTCCCTGCATCCAATCACCCTGCGACTTTTCGAGGACGCCCTCGCGTGCCGCAAAAGAGTAGATCATCCGATCAAACGGATCTTCATCAAAGGGAGTACCTTGTTTCGACGAAAGGACGTGGTATGTCTCGGCAATGTAGTTCCACAAGTCGAGGTGGAAGACATGCAAAGGCTCCTGCCGGACGATGTACATCTGACTTGTGAAGATTGCGAGCCCAAACCGTCTCACGATGGGCTGGCTTCCGATGATAGCCTCAACTCACCGTTCTAGACGGGAAACGTTTTTGGCTGCGAGGGAGAAACGTTGGAAGAAGGCGTAAAAGCTGTTTGGAAGCAGTGGGAACCATCTATTTGCAAGTACTATTCAAATATCTGGTCTGTCATTCGGCGCGTGCTGACAAGTCTGCCTCTTTGATTTCGTAGATTCTGGACCGTCAATACCGCAGTGTCACCCGAGAGGCAGGCTCCGTAACGAAATGTGTCGCCGTAAAGCGGGAATTCACTCCCCAGCTCATATTGAGCACGATTGGATGTTCGCCAATGATCTGGAACCCCGCAGTTGTACCGCATCGACCACGCCTTCGATCAGAATCTACTTGTGTACCACATTTGCTTACTGTACATACACGAGATCCGACTGTAACTCAAATTCCACGCCGCGGCGCACATCATTCAGCCCACAAGTACCTTAGATCAGATCTTCGACTATGACGTTTCGTCGGGCCGTTCGGGACGGATACGATATGTGGAGCTTGCCCACATCCATGAGTGTTCTTGGGATCCCTCGAACTCTGGTGGGTTCGACACACCCGGGAAGTCGCGCTCAAGTTCAGATGAGAGCATCTCGCTGCGCGAGGGGTCCTGGAAACAGCAACACGTGGAAAGGTAGGTTGGAATTGAAGACGCTATTCCTGTAAAGGCTGTAGCTTGGTGTAGCACGTGTTCGGTTCCATGATTTCCACGGGAATTGGTTGACGACAAGGAAATTGAATCTTCAACAAGCTGAGGTCATACCGCTGGAATCCCACGACGTGCTCGGCGTGCTGTGTATGTCGTCGCGTAGGATAGCGGCAGTTTGAACGACCTTGCACGTGTCCCGTCCTGTCCGGGACACTGCAAAAGGTCAAACTGCCGGAGGAGGGGACAGATAACGGCAGAAACCCAGGTGGTAGACGAGCCACATCTCGAAGGCCTTGTCAACTGTTTCCGAATTCGGGAGACTGAACGAGCATAGCTGCAATGCGATGTGACACGCGGAGAGAATCAATTTCCGTGTGCAACATGGCAACTAGTGCCAGGGGAAACATGATGTTAAAAGTTTTTCCTGTTTCTGCATACTGTGCCTGTCTTATCGCGAGACATGTGCAGGACTGTACTACTGACCGTTGATCGGTGAATGTACAAAACTGAGCTCGAGATTGATGGCGCTGCGGATAAGGGCGCACTAGTGGCACCCATCCCTGACCATGCGTAAAAACCGAGGAGTATACGGGCACGTGAGCTGTGAAACAGCAAGGGGAACTCAAGAGCAGCAATCGGTGGGTCGACAGCCATATCGAAAACGGCCCGCGCATCCGTTGGCGATACGAATGATGCGGGTGGGCAACTGACATGGGCCTAGGGTAGTCACTCTGATGATGATGGCGTACTCGCTTGTGTGATTTTCGTGACTGCGGTCCGACGTGTGCAGCCGTGAAGATCTGGGAGCCGGTCTCGGTTCCTCGAGGTCTTGTGCCAAGTCGTCGAGTTACCTTCCTAATCTGGACAAATGAAGGAGCCAGGCTGCAAAACAAACATCACTCCAAGACGTACAGAAGCAGACCCCACTGGTGCGTGCTGTCGGTCCTTGTGGAAATTACATACCCCTCCCTGCAGGACAATAAATCGCTGGGTACAAGCTCCGTTACAGCCATGACATATCACGCTAGCCGAGCAGCATTTCGGCCGGGCAGCAAGAGACCCTGTTGGAACGTGTCGCCATCAAGTTGCTGCATAAGAAGCTGTCCGGGTCGCAACAGATTTTGTTGCTTGGGAATTTAACTGCCAACGATCTCCCCATTTCTGTCTCTCCCATCGCTCAATCCCCATCTCTCACTCTCAACGACCATACGTCCATGAGCACGCGCAGCGAGAAGACGTTTGCCGTGGACTCGGCTGAGAATACCTCTCACGAGTCTGATCTGTCCGAAAGCGATTCTCAGTTCCCAGACGGTGGTTTGATTGCTTGGTCGACCGTCTTTGGCGCGTAAGTCCATGTTGCCGTCATCGCGGTTTGTGTCAGCTCACGCGTCGGTCCTTGAAGCTTTTTGATACAAGTTGGCGGCTTTGGGTAGGAGGTCAAGTCTACAACCAAACCGATCTCACTTTCGGTCTTCGCAGGTTCGTAAACGCGTTCGGGGTCTTTCAAGGTGTGTCATCTATCCTCTCTAAACTCTGTTATAATTCATTCCAGCACAGACTTTTACTCTCAACATTACTTGACCAATGTCTCGTCGTCTACAATCTCGCAAGTCCTCTTTTTCACAAGGCGTTTGCTTTTCTGATGTTGCATTGCAGCTGGATAGGAAGCATGAATGCATTCTTGATATTGTCTGGAGGACTGTTTTTTGGACGACTATACGACAAGGGATACTTGTAGGTTGAATTCACTTTCCTTCCGGTTTCATTCAGCTGCTACATATATCCACAAGCCATTGGTTGGTGATAGGCGGTTGCGGCCTACAAACAATCTTTCTCTTCGTCCTTTCTTTGACACAACAGAATCAATTTTATCAGGCATGTCTTCCTCGTGGTAACGCTGCGGATTTATTGATACGACTCCGCTAGGTGTTTTTGTGCCATGGCTTGGGTTTCGGGTTAGCTACAAGCATGAGTTACGTACCATCGCTCGCTGTAGTGTCCCACCACTTCAAGAAAAGGCGTGACATTGCGATGTCCATAGTCGCTGCCGGAACGCCAATAGGCGCCTCAGCATACACTATTTTGCTAAACAATCTTTTGAATGGGAATCTTGGTTTCGCCAACAGCATCCGCGTCACGGCTGCGACAAATACCCTGGTCTTGTTCACCGGCTGTGCTCTCATGCGAACCAGGTCGACGTATCCAAAGACACAGATGCACTATTCTCGACTTCTGAAGACATCTTCCGCTGATTATCCATACATATTTGCTTCTCTCGGGTGAGGCTACGAACGACGTCATCTGGTCGGCATCTTATCAACAATGAAATCGATTTCCCCTTGCAGACTACTTCTCTATGGGGCTGGTTCCTTTTTCCCCATGTTCTACATCCAGCTCGACTCGTCTATGCACGGACTCGGTAAAGAGTTCTCTTTCTACACGGTTCGGTCGGACTCTTGTTATCAATGTTACATATTAACATCCCCATCCTAGATTGTTATTCTAAACGGAGGCAACTTCATTGGCCGTTCCACCGCAGGTTTCCTTTCTGCATGTTGTGGTACCGCAAATGTCGTTATTGCAACTACCTTGGGTTCCGGTATCGTCACATTTGCGATGATGTCTCTCTCCACTCGCGGAGGTGCCGCGACTATAGGGCTCTTCTTTGGGTATTTCTCGGGAGCCTGTCAGTAACCCTCTCTTTTCACCCCCGACACTGTTGAATGACAGGAGAATGCAGACGTTGCTCTTACCGCTCCGCTCATTACGGACCTGACCCAAGACTTGTCTCAGCTCGGGTACATTTTGTTTCTTTCCGCGGAGAATACGACCCCTTACTTCTTGTCCTCCGTCGACAGGGCGCGCATGGGCATATCGCTTTTCATGGCTGGTACGTAACCACAGTCTTCTATTGCCGATTTCCAGCTGATCACGTTCATAGGGCTCGGAAGTCTAGTAGGTGAGTTCTTCCGGGAGCCCCAGCGTCTTCGAGTTGGATCCTTACCGAGCATATGAAACAGGAACTCCTCTTGCGGGAGCGCTTTTGGGATCACACTACACCTGGTGGAGACCCGCGGTGTTCTGTGGGGTGAGTTTCTGGAATGAAGCAACGCCCCGCTATTCACCCCGTGCCTGACTTTATTCGTTCTTAATCGTTTCGTTCGCAGTTTGTGAGCATCGCAGGCACGGCCATGTTTGTGGCCACGCAACTCATCCTGCGGCACAAGAGGAGGGCAGTGCCCATGGCTCCCTAGGTTGCTTTTCGTCCCGCTTAAGGCGAGATATGAACATTGGCTCGACGACCGTTGAGCCATACGATAGACGATAGACTTTTTACGCTAACCTATGGACGCTCTAACGATTCTTGGACTCAAAGCTGGATTTTGGAGTCTCGTTTTAGGCATGAATGACTACGGATCACGGCCTGGCTCTATGATCATATCATGACGATGATGGCATATGTAAATTCCCACAAGGGAATGCTATGTAGGGTTTGCATGAGTATCCTATATCCAATGCTAGTTATGTGCCGGAACAGCTGCCGGCCTGAACGCAAGGGGAAGAAGGTCGCGGCGATGAAAGAGTGGTCCGTTTGAAAATATCTTTGGCCTAGACCCGAGTCCTTCATGCAGAGGTGTCGGACAGACAACTGACTGTTTATGTCAACAAGCACGCTTGCACACCTCCACCGGATTCCTGGGATACTTGGGAGCCGACATGGGAGCATCAGAACACTTGACATCCTACATTCAAAGTTTGGGCAGAATTTTCAAGTAATGACTAGGGAACCTTCAAGTACAATGCATTCCTGTAAGTGTAGCGTCAGCAGAAAACACGGCTCTGGGGCATTGTTGTGTTTCCATGGTAGTGATGTGTGCAGATGCAAAAATACAATGAGCCGACCGTGATCACCATGTCCGTTGACGATGATTCACAGTCCGATGCCGCCAAATACTCTGTTCCATATTAACCTTGCAGCTATTTTCCTTTCCCGCATCGCACCACCATCCCCAAGGACAGTCTTGTTCTCGATCGCACGGCGTGAAATGTATGGCATCACCTAGCGTAGACAGTTTCGGTACAATTCTTCAAGAGGAAACGCAAAACAGGACGGATACATGCCTCCCTGAGTGCACCGTATGGAATGTACTTGATAACACACGGCGTCGTGCTCCTTATACGGCCGACGAGGTAGTTTGTGAGCGCATCCGACATACCTGTAACCATAAAACGTGAGATGAACGGACAACAAATACATCTGATGGGAAGGGTCGGTGGCGTACCGTATAGGTGGCCAAAGGTGAGCCTCATTGCAACCTCGACTGGAATAGCGATGGGTCCCTTGCAATTATCGTCGGTAAGCGCGTCAGTTTCGCGAGCCAGACCAGTATTGACCAACTCCCCGAGTATCAACTCGGACGAGACCCAATTATGAGTACCAAAGAGGACACCGATACGCGGTGCACGGCGCGTTGACGACTTGGACTTTACGTCACGGGCGATGGCACGCACAAGAAACACTGCACATTCGTTATAACACGCGTCCGTGTCCGGTTTCGAGGGTTGAACCGGCGGATATGGGCCAGGTGATATTGCGATAGAGCCCGAAGTGGAGTCTGCTGCAGAATGTGCTGCAAGTTCGAGAGTGTGATACGCTCCCCTGACTAGTTTAACGCCCAGCGCATAATTGTTTCGTTGGGCGAGTGCGAGCGAGTGTACGAGATGGGTAGGTGTCCTGCCACGACGGTGATCAGTTGAGTCGTGACGCAGTCATGCCATACGGAAACGCCGATCCCTAATGGAGCTTACCTTCTCAGATAGGCTTGATATGTTACATAAACCACAGGCTGGAGCTCGGGCCCCCGAGTATTCCTTGGTCTAAAACCCAACCTGCTTATCAGTCGGGAATCATCAGGAATCTTGTTAAAGCGTTCCATCAATGCATGTCCAAATGCGTCAATGGCAGGCTGATACCAGCTATTCGTTCAAGTGAGCATACGACCACGTCCGTCAAGATGCGGATTACCTGTGCTCGGCGTCAAGGATAATCCGAATGCTTCTGTCCTTGGCGCGTGTGCATATCCTGTTCAAGTCATGATAAAGCTCTTTGAGCTCCTTCACGTCCTGTGCTGTCAATGGTGAACCCTCGGGGAGCCGAGTAAAAAGGACGTTGAGGTCCGAAGAGTCTGGTGTACCGGGGAACGGGACTGGTGGATTGGATGGCGTTCGGTTATGAATCAAATGAAGAGACAAGTTGCGCAACGCATCCGCATTCGGGAGTAGCGCCGTCTAGGAGTGTGTCAATACACGCAATCACCAAAAGATAGGTGATGATAACCCACAAGTTTGATGGCGACCCAGGTGCGTCTATCTGCGACTGCTTGCGTACCGGATTCGTCCTCGAAATCGGCAGCCACGTCGACATTCCTGATCATTTCTGCGACGATGCGTTTATGAACGGGTTGGTTGTTCGGCTGCCCGGAACTTGGACCCTCATTGTCGTGGTATGTCCCACCGGAAACCTCGTGCTCGTCTACTTCTACGCTGTAAGCGAACAAGGCACCCTTGTTTTGGCTGCGTAGCTTGGAGAGCAGGGGATAAGCTGCACGCGCCGTTTCGCCGCCCACGAACTGAGGAAAAGAAGGGAGGTCACCAAGTTGCGGGAGCAAGGACCACACAGGGGATACGTACCTGATCAAAGAACGTTTGCCTCACGACACGCTCCGTGACAGTCCCCACGAGGGGAACCTTCAGCAACGCATCGAGTATTTCTGGTCCATGGTTCACGATTGCCTCACACGAAATGAACCCATACACGAAATACATGCGGAGAAGTGTTAGGAGAGGCGAGGATACGTCGTATTTCGGTGGAGAGCTGGATTCGACCAGCTGGAAGGGTGGCGTAGGGCACGTCGTGGCATCAGCATATAGACCGAGAGCAGTACCTCCACAAAGGGCGGATGCAACGAGGAAGGTCGCTCGGAGGGGGTGTCGGATGCGCGTTTGCAGCGATGGCCCAGGGGGAGGTGCAGAGTACAGTCTCCACGCAGACTTACTGGATGAATAATATGCAATCGAAGTACGTCGTATCGCGTACATCCTCGTCCGAGTCGTCGTGTGCAGGTGCGGACGGCGCAGTGCTACGGTGCTTCTACGGGGTGTGTCTAGCCTTGCCAACCGCGAGATCCCGTGAATGATTCATAAGGCCTGGCCCACGCAAGGTCCTTCCGAGTAGCGGCGATCCTGCAATAGACATCGGATCAAACATGTCGTGATCCAAGTAGCGTTACCCGAGTTCCGAGCTTGGACCGCGATAAGATAACACCATTTCTTTTTCCTGCAGAGCAATCCTCGGAAGATTCATGATCACTACCCGGCACTCCTCCTGCACTACCGATCATCCGACTAATCGGTGAACGTAGGGAGTAGGGAATCTCGAATAAGATCTGGCCTCACCCGCGCAGCGGAATTCAGCGCGGCCGGCCCAGCACACTCGGTACAAGCCGGGAATTGTCACTACTGCGAGAAATCATGCACTATCTTTCGTCAAACTCAAGAAGTCAATCTGTTACCTACCTCAGGCTTCTCGGAGCGGACGCGAGACTGTGCTGGGATAACTGACTTTCTAGACCAGACAAACCAAGACGTGAGCCCGATTGATACATTGCGAGCAAGGGCGCACTGGTGACACAGTAACACAATCGCTGCCAACAATGAGGGGTACCGACGCGTTCCACAAAACTTGCTATACGGAAGTCCCATGCAGTGACTCGTACTGCCATGCCTTGATGAGGTGGGGCCTCGCGCACGACCCACTCGGAGCGCCACCAGTCTCACGCTTACCGAAATCACAAAGCCTTTTGTTGTCATCAACGGTCACTCGCATTCCCTAGTAGCTTATCCCCGAAAAAAAAAAAAAATGCTGGGCGTCCAAGTCTCTCAATCACGGTCTTCTCCGGGTGCGTCGTTGTGTTTGGCGCCCTCCACTATCCCTACAACCATCTTTGCACACCACCCAACACCACCTCAAGAATCTGTCTGGGGTCACGCACCGCGTGGCTCTTCCTATCTCAGCGGCCGGATGTCACTCCAGCCAGAATAAGTGTTGGGTTCTCCCCTCTTTTTCTCGTCAAACACTAGTGCTGCTCATCCGTTCCTCATTTGGTTTTGTTCGGTGTTCGGTTTTCGCGCCGTGGAGTCCCATGGAAACCTCCAAGGCTCGATCTCATTTCTGTTCACCAGCTCCGCATAAGTTCTGGATGCTTTTGCGGCACTGTTGCTGCTCGCGTGACCGTAAAGAGTGCGTGATGGAGTAGCGCGGCCTGGGATCGTGTCGAGACGAGTCCCATCCAGTTCTACGGCGGCGCGATGGAGGGGTCGAAAGAAGTTGGCGTCGCAGTGGAAAGGCGTGAACGGAGTCACGGAGGAAGGGAAGGTCAAGGAAAAAGGAAAAAGAACCAGTGCCCGTGAAGACATATCGTGGGATATCCAGGTGCAGCGTTTCGAGGTCTTTTAGAAACAGACTAAGTTTGTGAAGGTGTGTCAAACGAGGAGGAGTCAATGCATTTCTGACATGTGATCACATAGACCCGAGTCAATATCAATATCACGGCGCTATGCTTCTCGCTGAAAACGCATGCTTGGTTATTATCTTGACAGGCTTGAATAAGTCAACCGGATTTCTGGACTCGCACCTGCAAGATCAAAGAGTACATCTACATACCTGTCGCGCGGGTCCCAACCTCCTTTTACTTGTCACCACCCAGTCTTCCGCTGCTAATCTCGCAGCCCTGCTTGCCGTGCCGATAAACCCGCACCAATCCGTCCTCACTCCATATGCTATCTCGCGCTACGTCCTACCCCTCACCCAAGAGCTTTTCTCCACCTGGCACTCGATCGAGCTCAGGGTCATGTCAAGCACACTTCAGAACGAAGCTGCGACCGGGGCCTGGGGAAACGTGGACGGGGTGTTGAGCCTTTGCCACATTTTCAACAAGGACCGGACGGACGCGGGAGGAGAGGTCGCGAACGTGTGTAGGCAGGGATCGTACTATGTGGTTGAAGAAGAAAATATGGCGGAGGAGCACGGGTGGGTGGCGCGGATGGCCCATTTGTTGCCAAACCGTCGGGGCCATAGTTCGAAGTGGGTTTCTTCCATGGATGATCCTGAGCCTTGGATGAGGACCGATGCTGGACTGACTTTTAGGGTGGGGCAAACAGTCATTGCGGACGCCGCGAAGGGATTTTGAGACGGGCGGGGAGCAAATGGGGTATACCTTACCTGCGCTCATCACATCGAGTATTAAGCTCTGTCGGTGGTATGGGAATGTTGAATACTTGGTAAATCACTCACAATCTGGCGGTCTCTGTTGTGCGCGATTGGCGCTCCCGAAACAGAAGACTAACAATTGAAAAGGAACATCCTCAAGCCGTGCGCGAAATACGAAATACCCTCGCGACCCAGGTCGGCTCGCCCGCGCTCGCTCTCCGCCGTTCCTCACCGCTAACCGCATCCGAATGCGACGTCGGCATTCAAAGCCTGACGTAAGATTTCTACGTCCAAACCCTTTCAACTTACTCAGACTATCCCGGAGATCTGCGCGCAGCTGCCGGCGGTCGCACTGGTCATCATCGGGACATTTGTTGCCAGTTGGAGGTGGGTAGGAAGGGGTGGGAGATGGGGAGACGGAAAACGGAGGAAAGGGGAGCGTGTCATGCATAGCTGTGAGTCCCGTCTGCACCGGTGCTCGGCATTTGGTTCACTTCTTGACCGGGGTGTGATCCCTTCTTTGCAAACACCTACACCAGGACAGCGGACGCATGGTAGAATATCTTCAGAAGTCGCACCGTATCGCGCATTCGACAACGGAGAAAGTCGCCGCTGTTCGGTGGATATCATACTGTGATACGCGAAGAACTTGAGGGGTCCGGGGAGGTGGACGTAGAGGGTGCACTTTTAAGGAGGGGAGATGTCCTTTTGTGTACTTACTTGCAAGTCAAAACACCGCATTTGCAACCTCCCGATTCTCTTTTGTCCGTCTATCATTTTTATGAAATCTGAAACTCGAGGTGCGGTGTACCCTACCACACTAAAGCTGAATACTACCATGTCGACCATATCCACTGCCGATGACCCAGCCTTCAAGAAGCGACGAGCTCATCGGCATCCACCTACGCTGCTACGCCATTGCTTTATGCTATCACCCATGTGTTTTTTCCTCTCGAGCTTCCACAAGACAAAGACGATACCCCAGAGAACGACCTTGTACTACTTCGTGCGGTGTGCGTCGCCGCCCACGATTATATCGCCCACGTCGAATCTACCTTATAGCCTCAGTGGCGCCGCATCATACAGATGCTAGGTAACCTACAAGCCTCGGTCGAGTCTGAACCCCTGGAAAAAGACCATATCGCTTGCCAGCTGCACGCAATGCAAATAGGAGGTACGTCCACAGGTCCTATATAGATCTATGCTTACAATCTACAATCTGCAGATATTGTTGCATTTCTGGTCCGGCCTCAAACTGCCGCGGTTGTCCTCACAAGACAGGAAAACAGTACAATATTCGAATTCTTTGAGACATCCCCACGTCGTGGTGCTGTAGAGACAACGGGAGGTTCTCTGATATGCTCGTATCCTGAATCTGCCATCGAGACATCAAACGGCGTGTTTGACGATAGAGACTTCCAATCTGAACTCGCCCATTTTCTCTCTCGCCCCAATGCTGCCAATCCAGATCTCCCTTCCCCACCTCCAGCTTTCCCGCAATACATCACCGCACTTCTGACTGGAATTTTGCGCTCTGTCGGTCGCACTGCCGATGTCCCTCGCATTACGAAGCGAATCCGTGATAATGCTGGAGGGTGGCCGACCCGGCGTGGGATTGCCCAGGGTGATTGGCGTCGCTCCTCTATCTGGCTTCTTATCAGGGTCGCGATCCAGGTGTCTGTTGTTCGCTCCAGTCTTGGATGTGTTTCCTATAAACGATTCATGTTGTTTTTCATGTGTACCCTGGCGAGGGACGCAGACAATATGAATCCATCTAATGACCTGCTCCGGCTGATGTCATCCAAAATCTTTCGACGTTCCGGCAAACTTGGTGCCTCTAACCCTGCGTGGCTCTCCCAAATGGCGCTGAAGACATGCGCTGGTCTTCGGGGGGCCTTGGACGACAGGTGGATGCAACTAAGTTCCCGCCCATCCTTATTTCGAAACCCTTCCCAAGAGCAACTCATCAGGGACACACAGATCCAGCTCGTGGAAAGCGGTGAATACATCCAGAGCGTCATTGCAAATTCGCACCTCGAGTCCTCCCGCACTCCCTTCCATCCTGACCATCATCCACGCGGCACCATCAACAGTTTCCTGTCATCAGATGGGTCCTTTTTTGAGGATGCTTATGATACAGACCCGGATGTTGCTCTGTTTGACGTCGAGCAGTCTGTCGAGCAGGGCATTGACGATTGGTTTGCCCGCGTTACCAATGTGGACAACGCATGCACGCAGCTCGGGATCTTAATGGATCAATACATTATAAAGGCTTCGGATCGTTTTTGCTATAGTCCGGAATACAATACCATCTGGGTCCTGACTGCACTCGAACTTTTCATTTCACTCGACAAGCTAGTTATGGAGGAAGTTCCGATGCTCGTTGATTATTCCCCTGGAATTCCGATGTCTCTCTTAGAAGGCCTGGTCTTGCACAATGAAACCAGCATCCATCGTCTCTCCCGTGCTTACCAGTATCTCTCCGCACGCCAGGCTCGATCACGTCCCGGCTTGTTTATACTTTCGAATGAATTCACAGAAGACAGTTTCGCGGTCTGTTATTATAATCAATCACTTCCCCTTCAGCAACTTAAAGCTCGTATCGACCACGAAACGATAGGAGGGGTGATTGTGCATGAGCAGGAAGTGACCGGTCGCGCTGAACAATCCAGGCGACACCTGGTCGATAGATCCCGATCGCTATTGCCTGCCTCGCCATTACTCGCCAAGGTTGTTGCATTCGAACTGCAGTGCCCAGCGTGTTTTCGTATCTGGCGTTCTGCCGCTCCTCGCATCCTGCACTACTTCTACTTCCCTATGGATGACCGTCACAAGTTCACTCCAGAAGAAGAAGAGAACATCCTTGTGCATGTTCCCGAACTGCGTCGCTACCTTGTCCACCCCGAGCTACCACTCCCCTCCTTCCAGATCCACCTTGCCCACTTTTATCCAGGGGGTTTGCAATTCCGAAGTCGCCCGACGTTGCGTTATGCGATGCAGCACGTCGTGAAAAGGTCGGTCCCGTATGATTGTCTATCAGTATTCTGGCCACATATTTTTCCCGACGTCCGGGAGTTCAAGGAGGACCTGACAAACGACCATTTGGCAATGTATGCGCACTTTACCTCTCACACCCCCAACGATGTCGTGTCTACCCAATGGGGTTGCCCTGAACATTTCTCGCTTGACGAATTCATCAGGTTTGGCAACTTGCGGAGTGGTGGCTCGCTCCAGTGGCTCAACATTCTGAGGGGGCTGTGTTGTAGGACTCTCAACCTCCGTCGTCGTGAAGTACATTTCCTCCTCGCCTATGCGGCCTGCCAAGTCGGGCCGCTTGATCTAAATACAGGAGTATGGCTCTGGCATCGAGAGCTTCAAGGGCCGTCTTTTTGCAGTGCGCTTCTACACGAGCTTCAGGGCTTGTTTATGGACGTTGGGACTGGCTTGATCGACTCGGTGATGATGAGTATTATTGCTCTCTTGCTCACTCGCCTGCTGGCATCAAGTCCCAGCGAATCCATTTCATGGCAAGCCATTGCACTTCTTCGGAGTGTACGTAGGAAGACATTCAGCTAGGTGCAGGAGCTATCATACAACCTATCGATGGAACCTATGAATGACACACGCAGGCAGCTCTTGTGCGAGATGGCTGTCACCTGTCGAAACACATTTGATATTACTCCTTTCGAGTCTTCCTACTCTGCCCAAGATGTTGATGCACTGCTTTCATGTGCTTTCCTAATATCTGCAACCCATGCCACATGTATGTCTGATTCCTGGCTATTGGCATCTATTAGACCTGTCTGACTTCAATTCATCAGTCCAAAAAGACCCCTATTTGCAACATCTCCTTGAACAAGCTAGTTGTCTTGCCCTCTCTGTTGAGGGGATCTTGGAAGAATCAATCCTTGCTGACATATCAGATTATAGTGTTGATCTTGCAGTCTGCAAGATCCTTTCTTCACACAAGCCAAATGCATACAGATGGAAACAATTGCAGTCCCCAAATGCTTGTTGGTTTACATGCAAAACTAGAGCAACTGGAAATTGTTATGACCAGGCCCCTAAGGGATTGGACATGATGTATGGAGCTGTTGCTCCACCTGGAGAGGGTATTCAGAGGCTAGAGATTAGCACTCAGGAATCAAGGTTGGAGTCCTGAAAAGAAATACCAGGAGGAGGAGGACAAGGTGAGCCTGATAGACAAACAGGCTGGAAGGTGTGAGGGCAAGGACAGGTCCAAGGGATGTGGGAGAAGCCTGAGAGAAGGTCAGAGAATGAGGAGGCTGCAGAGGAACACTGCAGGGATGAGGATGGAGGCCAACATCTAGTTGGAACAAGGAAGGCTTCTGAAGGAAGCAAGACAAGGACCATCAGCCATAGGCTGATGATGAGGGGACTTAAGGATCATGTGGGGATTCCAAGAAGAACCTGGAGAAACAGAGGAATGACTGAAGGACAGGGATTGAAAGGATGGTGGTGGTCACAGTGCTGGACTGAGGGTTGATGAGATGCACACAGTGCAGAGAGTGGATAAAGCTAGTATGGATTATGTGGAGGTAAGGACATGGGGGAATAGGCAAGTATGAAGTACTAAAACCTAGAGTAGGATGTTATGTCTAGCTCATGGAATGCCCTGGTAATGTTTTTCTCCTCTTTATCTCTACAATAGCTGTTACGACAGCTCGTGGGATGCCCTGGTAACGTTTTTCTCTTCTTTATCTTTGTACTAAGCTGCACTCGTCTTGCGCTTGGACTACTTACTCCTCTCGCCCCTATCCCCGGACTACCCGATAGCGGCTTACTTCCTCCCATCCTAAGTGTCTCCGCTGACCCACCTGGGCATGAGACCTCTACTCTCTTGATCTCCCAATCCACTCTTGGACATGGAGCTCCGTTACTTTACTATTCCATCTCTCTTACTTCACTTAGATCTGATCGGTCTCCATCCGGGTTCGCCCCATTTCACCTCTATCCCCTTTCTAAGGGTTTCCACTGATCAGATAGTATTACCGTTGTTCTGGCTCGACTTCCTTAGAGTTCCTCCACCTTCCTGAAACCTGGTAATAGTTGTATATAAACCCTTACCTAGCATCCCTGTACACTAGTCTTAGCGTAACCAGAATACTATGCAAGTAAACTCCTCTTGATCCGTCTGTGCATAGTCCAGTGGAATCCCTCGACTGTTACAAAACACTTCCTCATTAGCTTAATTTTTCGTACACTTTCCTACACTTTTGTACACTTTTTACTTATTACCTTCGGACTGTACACTCTATTACACTATTTACTGTACTATAGATCACATGATCGGTTGGTCACT
>JBBPJV010000660.1:0-17552 GCA_038088915.1 Sutorius aff. eximius
TGGCTCAAATTGGGTCATATGTTCCCGCGAGGGCTGCGAGGATTGGAATGTGTGACGGAATTATCACAAGAATGGGTGGTAGGTTCGTGTCACCTTCATTTGGGCAAATCAACCTATACTTGCATTAGCATCTGACGAATTGGCACGTGGCCGCTCAACCTTCATGGTTGAAATGGCGGAGACAAACGAGATTTTGAAGGCGGCAACTTCAAAGAGTCTCGTGATTCTGGACGAGCTTGGAAGAGGTACCTCAACTGCGGACGGAGTGCGCCCCCCGTTACCCTTGCTTACAACACAAAGTGACACTAATTTGGGCATAGATGGCAATCGCGGATGCGGTTCTTCAACATCTTGTGGAAAATATCAAATGCAAGACGCTGTTCATCACGCACTATCCCCTCGTCGCCGTTGATCTAGAACGCCGGTTCCCAGATGACGTCCGGAACTTGCACACGGGATACACGACCGACAGCCGCATTGATGGCAGAAGAGACGTAGCGTTCCTCTATCAGCTGACCGATGGCTTTGCTGAAGAGTCCTTTGGAGTAGAGTGTGCTCGCCTTGCGGGCATTCCGGAGCACATCCTCAGCGTAGCCACGGAGCACTCCGAAGCGTGTCGGATCGCCATCGAGTCCCGCAGCAGGCTTGGCAGGTAAGTCACGAGCTCCGTTCAACATCTTTGATGGTTGAAGCGCCCGTTTCCCAGAGCACGACGATGCGCCCAACTCATCGAGCAATGTGTCAAGAATCACGACGCTACTGCGCTTCAGGCACTCCGCACGAGGGCCGCGTCGTTACCACAGACGTAGACGGCGGATTCTGTGTGCGCTTCCCGCCCATCTCGCTTTTACCGACCAACCCCTGGATTTTTCTCCTGGTTGCCTTCCCTCAAGCCGACCCTAGGGATGGATCGCGTGTGTGGCACATACAGCAACATAGATTGTACAGATGTCCGGGAAGGAGGCTGTGCTCTCCTGAACCCCTGACTTGCCGATGCACCCAGGGGCGAAACGTACGAAGAATTACATCGAACTCCATGTTATGATTTACCTTGCTTTTGTTTCTTTCGATCGGACTTTCTTGATGATGGTTCAGTCTCCACCACCTCGTCCGATTCTGCTTTGCGCTTTGCCCCACCAACTTGCTTGCATCGGGCGGCAGCGGACTCTGCCTGGCGGCACGCGTTAAGCACCGATGATGACGATTTGAAGCGATTGCTCGAGGACAGTCGGTTATAAAGCGCCTTCCACGCGGACGGGTCCCAAACTTCGGATGTTGACCCCATAGACTTACGGGTCTGCCGGATACAGAACAGAACGAGCTTCAACAAGTCCTTGACTTGAGCCGGCGATAGACCCCGGTCGTCGTCGACCGAGGACGTGATTAAGTCAAGTATGGTCTCCTGTAGCGTCCCATAAAACGTGGCGATCACCACTGGTTCTTCCTCCTGTGATTTGTGAGCGACCCCCGCACTGTGCTCAGTCAAGAAAGACACACCTTGTCTGGCTGGCTCAATATGACATGCAAGAGCTGGAATGCTTGACATTTGCGGTATAAATTGACCGCCTTGGACGACGCTTCCAAGATTGCATCGCGCAGTTTCCATCCCAGCGTCGGGAACCGGCGCGCCCAATCCTGGAGGAAGCTAAACGCAAGTTGCGATCCCTTGCGCGACATGTAATCGTTGAGCGACTCTCGGTACGCATCAATGACCGCGTCCTCGTCGAGCGACACCAGAATCCTGCAGAGGTACAGACTGGCCTGGCTCAGCATGGCCAAGGTGTCTGATGCATGCGATCGCTGTGCTCGCTGATGCACCTCCCGGAGCACCTTCTCGACTTCGTCTCGCTCTGCGGTCATGGGCACGTCCTTTGCTTTGACGAGTCGGCTTCTGAGGATACTGCTTGCTTTATCGGACAATTGGCGTTCATCCATGCTGCTCTTGGTCGCGAGCTCGACTAGTGGCAAAACAAGTCGGACGTTGAGGGGACTCCCGGGTTCTCGTTTGGCGAAGATGTTGACGAGATCGAGGACCCTGTTCTTGAAATGCGTTGCTTCCCGTTGGGCATCGACCCCTTGATATCAGACTGAGCACCCAAAGTATGCCGAGAAAAAGAACCAGCGGACCTTGTTTGGATTTTTGTTTGTCCGTCCTTGAACGGAAAATCTCTGCGAGGGTGTCGTCGAGAGCCATCATCTGTTCGTCGTCCATGAGCTCTTCTTCGTCAGAGTCCTCTTCTGAGCTGTCTTCCCCGATATCCATCCCGCTCGCTTTTAGTGCATCCTCTATCTCCTTGCGAACTTGATCAGCAGCTTCGTCGTCTCCTTCCCCAGAACCGTTCTCCCCAGACTCCTCTCCGGAGCTTTCGTCCTCGTTCTCTTCGTCACTTTCATCGTCATCATCGCTCATACTCCCATCTTCATCGACCAACTCGCTTGGATCCCGCCGTTCTAATTGCTAATTGAACCCTCATTATGAGCGGTCGTCCGGGACATACTATCAAAACTACGACTTACGTTCAGAATCAAATCGATGGTCTTCTCTTCCACGGCACTCGTGACGCGTGAAAAGCATTCGTTGGCAACGGACCGCGTAAACGCGTTCGCTTTTTCTAAAAAGCCGATCACCACGTCCACGAGAACGTCCACGGGTGCATTCGGGGGCTTGGACGGTGCTGTTTTCATGCGGCCCTGGAACCTAAATCTTCTGAAACACGAGTCGAGAATAGCCTGGAAGGCGTTTGCTGCCGATGAGTCAAGGGACGGTGTTGGCAGTAGAATTCATACGGACTTCAAAGTCTTGGAGGTTGTCAACCTCACCACAGCGGCACCGAAGTACGAACGATACGAGGATCAACTCGACCGCTCTTGCAAGCTCCCACTTTTGGTCCGTCTAGCATGACAGAATGAATTCAAACCCAGGAGAAGACAGAAAGAGAGAAGCAGGCCATACCTCCCTCAGTTGCTCGATTCTATCCTCTGCTCTGGATACAAGATCTTGGGCTTCCTCGTCGACGTCTATTACCGGCTTGGCATTCTCGGATTCCCTGTCTAATAACGCAATAGTAGCAAGTGTTTTGGATATCCAGAATTCCCCATCGGATGCTACGCCCGTCTCCTTGAGTGTCTGTTCACCTTTCCGCGTGTAAATAGAGCTAGGCAGTGCCGTCAAAATATGGACAGACCTTGCTCTACGACCGCAAGGTGGGCGTTAAGCACACCGAGGCAGCTAAACAATCTCTCGCGACAATGGCATTGAGCGGCCGCCGTAAAACACGGTGAGGGTGGCGAACGCAGCTAGTCGCATCATCGTCAGTGCAACACCAACTTTGTGAATTCAAACGTACCGAATGAATGGGGTTGTTCTCAAACTTTTTGCGAACGACGAATAAACCATTGGCGACGTAGAAATCAAGCACGATTTGTACCCATTCGTCGTCTTTCGGGATCGAACCATTGCGAACGAGTGCTGCAAACTGGTCTGCGATCCATATTCGCCGAGAATCAATTGCGGAAGGCTCCCTGTTGCTTTGCATCTCAGCTCCTTGTTTACTCACAGAATGGATTACTGTACTCTTCCTTGTCCTTTGGCGAGTTTACTTGCTCGAGCAAGGAAAGGACATAATTTTTAATGCCCGCGCTGTCCATGACCGACAGTATTGACTCGACCGTCTTCGTTCGCGTCAGTCTGTCAAACTGTCCACTTCCATTTACACCAGTCAATTGCAGAATCAGTGGAAATCCAAGCGAGGGAGACGTCTCGACGAGGATTTGAATATGTTTCGCCTATCAGCATCAGCGATCTCGCGACGAGCGAGGTGTCCGCAAAACGTACCACATCGACGGAGATTTTGTGCAGATAACGATCCTTGTTCGAAAGGTGATTGATCCAGGACCGCATGAGGTTTTTAGTAAAGAGCATGGGGAGCCCGCTGGGTCCGACCCGCGCCAACGCCTTCTTGAACACTTGGAATCCCCAGTATTTTCGCTCGGGAGAGGACGAAGGAGAGAACAAGGACTCTATCTCGTGCATGAGGCGGTACAGTGATCAAAACGACCGTGGGTGTGCTTACCATCCACGACTAACCGAAAGAATTCGCTGAAAGAACCCTGTGGAACGTGCTCTGCGCCAGATGGTGGGAGTAGGCGATCGAATATAACATCCCATACAACATGCAGCTGGGCATTCCATGATCCAGCGTTTGGGTTCGACGAGACCTCGTCCTCTATGGTGGCTTCCTACATCCAAGCAACACATGAACACCTTCCACGACCCCAAACATGGCAGACCAACCTTTAATATCCGACCGAGCGTGGATAGATTATTGGGCGCAAAGACGTTCCGTCCCTTGAACACCGGTGCAAACGTCTCCTCCCACTGATAATTCGGCACGAGCGGTTGCAGTTTCAAAGTGATCGCCACCTTGTCCGGCGTCCAAAACCCATCCCTTTCTCGCACATAAACAGCTCGGATCGTCGCACCAAACGCCTCGGTCTTCCACGGCACTGACGACGCCTGGACTGCATCAATTGCCAACCCAGCCGCCCACCACGCGCTTTCTCGTAGCCACGACTTTGCCTCGCCGATTTCGAGTAGGTAGGCCAGGACGGAGGTGTATGTGTCCAGGCTCGAGACGGAGGCGTTGGACGAGGATGAGGAGGCACTAGAGAGCGGTTTTTGGCGGACGAGCAACCCAGATCGAACGACGGCGGTGATGCCGAACAATCGCGCAAACAGGACGTCCCGTTCTTCCTGCCCAGTCATAGATCCCTGCTTTTTGGTAGCATCGACGATGAGAGCGACGACTTGTGGACATGTGACAGTATCGATCCTCGAGAGCAGCTAGAGCGAGGGATGAGTGGCCCTGGTCGAGCGCGAACAGGCGTCCATACCTCGGTAAGGGCGACGCTGAACCCCAGCCTGCTGCTCTCTCTCGGACTTGCGAGACCCCTTACGAGCCTCCGTATTGAATACGACACGTCCTGCGAGTTCAGCGCGTCCAGTCCATCCCCTTCCTCGTTGTCGGACCCGTCGGACCTAGAGTGTGGGACGTGGCCTGCCTGGAACTGCTCAAGCACGCTGATGAGCTTGACGGACGCGTCGATGCGTTCTCTTTTCGAAGCCGAGGACAATTTCCAGAACAAAGGCAACGTCGTGGACATTCCCCTACAGACTCGAATTTTTTTGCACGTCAGCGTCGTGCGTCAAAGGTGATTTGTTATGCCCTGTTGAGAGTCAGACTACAATAAAGATGCATGCAACACGATACGATCAAAAACGTAGTATGAGTGAGTATGCGTCAAGTGAATGCGAGATGGAAAGAAGAAGAAGAAGAAGAAAACGACCCCGATCCTAATGTCAATCGAAATGCATCCAATGTCCCTTGACCCCCGCTCTACACTTGACACAATCCGCCCGCGGTCCCATCGTCACCCGGTGTTTCCTCCCCGACGACGTCGGCATGTCAGGCGCCCTCGACGGCCTCGGCGACCCGTCCACCCGGTCCTCTGTCCGCCCCATCGACGCCTCCACCCTTGGCGGTTCACGCCGCTCTCCATACTCGGGCGCAAACAGCTGCTGGTGCGACGACGTATCCGAGGGCGTCGCCGGAAAGAGAAAGATATCTGGGGGACACGCCTCGCGCACGGGCTCCGTCACAGGTACAGACCCGACCGACGACTCAGACTCGGTCGACGATGATGGCGGCTCCGTAAGTACGCTAAACGGCGCAGGCGAGGGCACGTTTACCCCGCCCGCGGCGGGCACCGACGCCAGCACGGGCGTCGTCGAAATGTGTATCGAGGGCAGATGGCCTCTCGTCCACGGCCGCGTGTGGGGGTGGAGGTGTACGCGCAACGTCGGCTGCTCCTCGTAGTCGACGGCCTGATCCCGTTTGAGCATCGTCTGAGTGCGCGCGTGTGAGACTCACCATGTGGTGCTCGTCGACCCGGCTCGGAGCCACGATGGCACTGGCGTCCAGCGAGGGGAAACCGACCGCGACCGAGAGTGGACTCGCGATCGAGAGCTCCCTCGCCTGTCTCACCCAGTCATCTTGGACCCGGTCATCCATGGCGCCGTCCGGTGCTGTAGGCGTACGGCGGACACATTGTCCCTCCGAACCCACCGGCGCGAGCGACAGCCGTTTCTGCAGCAGGCCATGAGCAAAAATCCCAGAGCCCAAAAAGAAGCTAGATACGCACTGTTTGCCGCTCCTGGGTGGGTGAACCAGGCGACCGCGGCCGTTTCATCGTAAACCCAACGGAACGAAACGTCGAAGGCGGGGATTGCATGTCGACCTCCATCATAGGCACAGCCAGGGTTCCGAAAATCGTATTGGATAACGCTCGTGGTGAATCTGTCGAGGGTGGACCAGCGATGGGCGTGACCAGCATGTGGAGACAACGAGCCAAAATGCATGACAAGTGGCTCAGATGCACTGGAACTTTCGGAACGCCCTTGGGCACGGCCACGCACGGCCAGCCCAGCGAGCCGACAGCGCTCAGCGAGCACCCGTTCAGAGAGTGCGTGTTGTCGCCGTTCAGCGAACACCGTAGTAGCTACGGTATCGAGGCAAAGCCTGGATCAAGCAAGTAATCTACAGTTGCCCTCCCCAGAGGCTCCGCTCCTGCATTCGGTGAGACGCCAGGTGCCTGAACCCTGAGCTTGCGGTGACAGAGAGGACTGGGAGCTTCATAACATCCGGACTGACTGCATCAGAAAATGCGATGCCGTCTCCTGCAATAACTGGCTTCCTGTGGAACCGAACTGGGGAAGAGCGGAGGTATCGCTACCATTTTGTCTTGGTCGTTCCAGCCTCACGGAACCTCTTTGGTTGGTAGTACAGGCACCCGAACTGCTCATCATGGACCTGGCGCACACTATACCGTACGAGATGGGTTTCTATTAAAACGGCTACAAGATCCAGGGCAAATATGGCAGCGGCAATAGATCGTACATCATCCTTCTCCGGTTAGGTCTAATCAGCCCTGCAGTTGCAACGAACCACGGGGCAATCTGGGTTCGCCTGCAATGTATGGCTCACCCGTTTCCTCTCTGAGCAAATCATTCAACCACGCGCCGCGAGGGTGAATCTTGACTCCACGGCTGTACATGACAGCGAGGTACAACCATGCTGCAGCGTTCCCAACAGTGCTGACCTCGTCCGAAACATGCGTCGACGCGTACTGGCTCATCTTGGCGTAGAGTTCATCATCCGTGTAAAGGTCGAACAGGTATTTTGCGACACTGTCGTTATCGCCCACTTCAGTCAGGTATCCAGATTTGCCGTGCTCGATCTGGAGGGGTATACCACCAGTGCGAGACGCAACGACGGGTATTCCAGCGTGAAGTGCTTCAGATACTTTGACCTCGAAGCCCTCGCGCAGAGAGAGCTGGAGAGCAATCTTGGCGTTCGCCATGAGGGCGTTGAGGACTGTCGTCACGGATCAGCAAGCCAAAAATGGCGGACACAAAAGACACGAACGCTGGTCGCTCGGTGGGAGCCTCATGACGACGATATCCTTTGCGTATTCCTTGTAGTCGGTGGAAGCGATCAAGTTCATAACCTGGTCGTAAATGATGCTAGCATCCGGGTCATCTACGGCACCATGACCGCAGATCAAGAGCTGAGGCGTCTCTACCTCGGCGGTCTTTCCAGTCGCCTTTAACAGCTTGCGGAAGCGAGCGTAGGAGTCGATGACATTGGGAATACCCTTGGATGGATCGAACCGTGCGACCTGGATGATGTACTCGCGAACAGGCCACTTGAGCTCGATCATTTTCTCCTTGACACACAAGCTGCGGAACTCCCCCATGTAGTACTGCGAGTCCCATGGGTTGAGGTGCTTGTTCAATCCATCGAGCCTGCGTGAGGGTATGAATGAGAACGGTCATGGCAGTGGAGAAGCGACTACTGACCAGTCGGTGGCAGCACCCAGAAGGGTCAGCCTCTCGGTAGGCACATCGCTGGGGACAAACTTGTTGACAGGGTGACTGATGAACAAGTCGGCGAGCTGGATATTCTTCCACAGGTACTGCCAGACGCCTTCCTGGGGGGAGCCCTTCTGTTGAACGAGATCGCTACGAATCTCGATGTGTGAGCGGTAAACGATGGGAAGCTCAGGTCGGACTTTCTTGATCAACGGAATGAGACCGGGCATCTGCGGGTCATCTATCGACTGCCGTCGGCGAGAATACTCAATAGTGGATGGGAGAAACGCACCAATGAAGGCGACATCGACACCACCAGGGGCGAGTGGACCTCCGTCGGCAGTCCATCGTAGACCGTTCTTCAAAATCCAGGCATCGAACTGAGCCTTGGCCTCGTCCGTAAGACGGAGGTCAGGGGCTGCGACACCCTGGAGGATGTTGTGGTTGTTTTTCGTCGTACGGAAGACGCTTGGCGATGGGTTCGGGACATACCTAATAATATGCCATCGAGCGAGAAGGATCAGTTTGACATCCGAGTAAAACGCGACGAGAGTCGGAAATAGGAGATAGAGAGGGAAACAGGGTCAGAGGATACGTACCATGCGGCGTCAACATCCAGTGCCGTCAAGAATCTGATGAGGGCGTGGCGCATCTGTCAGGCGACCGTGAGTGAGGGACACGGGGAGATGCATTATTGCGCAGAGTGACTCACGAGAGCGACACCACCTAGATCAAACATGGCAATTAGATGCCGCCATGGAATCAAACGTGTATCACATACCTCCCTGAGGGGTGGAGGAGAAGAAACCGATCTTGACCTTTTTCTCGCGGAGTTCGTCGGCAAGTTTGGTGACAGCGTTCCAGGTACCCTGTCCGACGGACTTGCGGTAGACCTCGAGATCATCGACGAGATGGATCTTTCCGGCCTGGTCAACGGTGACCTGGTTGCGGGGGCCGATGCTGAGACGGGGGTTGTTGTTGGGACCATAGTACATGAGACATTTGCGAGCGGCAGAGTCGGCCTGTTCATCTAGTGTACGGGGAATGGGCAGCTTGGTAGCGACACCGACTTGGAGGTTGTTGTGATCTATGAGGGGAGAAGCATCGACATAGACGGTGGGTGTCTCCGCGCCGGAAGGCACGTAAGAACCCGTGGTGGAGGAGATGCGGTGTTTGACGTTTGGGCTAGTGAGTGAATCGGTGTGGAAAGGCTTGATGTTGAACACGACGGGCACGATGTCAAGTTCGAGCCAGAGGCGCGTGCAAAGGTTAGGGGACTGATGGAAGTGATCAGCATGCGATCAGGGATCAATGACGAAAGCGAGGACCTCTTTGAGGAGGGCAAGCGTGACACCCGCGCCGAGGAACTTGCAGAGGTGTTCATTGGAGAACTTTTTGAATGTGTCTATGACATGGTTCTCGATCTCTGTTGCATTTTTGGATGGATTGTTCGCGCTGTAGGGGATAACGGCGGATGCGAAATCGGTGCTGTAGACCGAGTCGTGGACGGAGAGGGCGATCTCGTAGGATTTTCCGCCAACGACAGCGCCGGCGACACCAGCCCACATGGGCTAGATAGCGGATCAGGATGATGTCGTCGGGCGAAGAGAGCACTCACGGTGAGACTGGAGTAGGAAGTTGGCTTCTGGCCCGCTGTTGCGCTGGCCGAGAGCCTGCGCCGGATGTGGGCAGAGGGTTTTGATTGGAAGTGGACACTGGACATGGTGGGGGGAGGATGAAGGAGAGGGTGAGGATGGGAGACTATTTAAATGATATGGAAGCTGATTCAGGGGCGGGGTATACTTTACAGAGTTTTCGGGGGTCTGTCATGTAGCAGCGCTTGTTCACGAGCCAATGCGATCCTGTCCCGAGTGCGGCGCATCCCAGCTCGAATACGACGACGTTGGATCGATCGTATGCACATCTTGCGGTACCCTCACTGATCCCAACCAGGTCGTCCTCGCAGACCACAATGACCGCCCATCGACCGTGACCCACATGCCTCGTACCAGCAAGGGCTGGCATCTCGCACAGACAAAACAGGTCCGCGACAGGAAAAACATGGTACGACCATGCGTTCGATCCTGCCCTTTTACTCATACCCCTGTAGATCGCCATGAGTACCTTCATCGATACCATACTCTCAAGGCTTAACAACCCCGGTCTGTCCCCACGCGCGGAAGCCATATTCACACAAGCCATGCAAAAGGGCGGCTACAGGTGGGGACGCAAGGCGAAACGCGTCGCCGGCGCTGCCATCGCAATCGCACTGCGCGAGGCACGCAAATCAGATTCACTCCCTGACATCGCTTTCTTCCTGGACGACTCCACACGTTCCCTCGCCCGCACTTTCCAATCCGTCACTTCCCTCCTCGATTTCTCTCTCGCTTCCACAGACCCAGCCGTACATCTTCCCATCCTACACGTGTTCCTCCAATCGCTCATACATCCCGAGGCTTTGGACCCCCCACCGACTTCTCACATCCCCAATTCCCTCCTTGCCACCCTCTCACAACTCTCACTCCACACGGCCGTTCGCACAGCGACCTCGCTGTCGCAAATCATATCCCAGCATACACCCCCCTTGGTCCTCACCAACCTTCCCACACCCCCGACAGCTTGTGCGCTCTTTATCCTCGGTCTGGAAGCGGAAACACGCAGTCCGCTCCCACATCTGGGCGAACTCACACGCACACTCGCCTCCCGATTTGCCTTCGCTCCCGGCGTCGTCTCGTCTCGGTACAAAGTTCTCTACGATCTAATCGAGGAATGGATCCGTTACGTTCCCTGGTTGGACCATTTCGTCTGCAAGCGCATTGGCCACACCGCCGTCACGCGCGCCAAAGTCTCAAAACGCTGCATCGTCGCCAGGGGAATCAAAGACGTAATACAGTTCCACGAAGAGATATGGCTCGCTCGCATGCAGAGTCAGCAAAAAGTAGATTTGGATCTAGAACCCGATCCGAGCGACGTCGCGAATCAAGAAGACGAAGAGGGTGACGAGAGCATGCACACGTCGACAGTCACGTCACCAACGAAAGAACCCGTCATCGCGTCACCGCTCGAAAAACGGCGCGGGATTGACATGTCGAAGAAGGGCAAGGCGATGCACGTGGCGTATCAACGCTCTCTCGACGCCGCGACGTCCAATGGCGATTTATCACGCTTGACGCATCTGCTGACATGTCCACCCGACCAATTGTCCCGAGGGACTGTCCCGACGCGTCTCCAGCTTCTCGCAGCGTCCCGCGGAGGAAGCACCACAGAGCACATTGCCGACGAAGAGCTTTTTATGAATGGCGAGCTAGAAGGGGTATTTAGGAGCGAACAGGAACGCGAAGCGCTTCAGCCGCTGTTCGAACTCAACTGGGGCGAAGAGACGTCGACCGAAGGTGCGCAAGGTGCCGTGCACCGTCAGCCGGCTGTCCCCGAGACGAAACGGGGTGCGGAGCGTGTCGATATGGACGCGTTGTCCCGTCTTTTAGGCGGGGATGGGGACAGCGATATGAGCGACGAGGAGATCCCAGATCCGGGCAACGAAGCTTATCTGTGGGGATGGGACGGGCATACGAATCGATCCCCGGGATATCAGACTGCCACGGACGGCGACGAGCCTGTCGGTGATTGGAGAGGTGCATCGCCCGACGATGACGACGGCGGTATTTTTGGAGAGTTTTTTGATACGGCGGATGATAGGTACGAAGAAGAGGTGTGATCCCTCTGAACCTTTTTCGGGCTGTACGACCGACTTCCCCTGGAGGTATGCTAACGTCATGTGTACATCTTTTACACGCGAATGTGAGTTTTGTATTTTTCCAACAAGGCTTGATGGGTTGTTGATCAGAAATTGGAACAAGTAACGTACACATTTCCTCCGCTTGCTATGACGCGGTGTCCTTGGTCCTTCCCGGCGGGATCTTTGGCTTTGTGACGGCTACGAGTGGCCGGAGCCCCCGAGCGCTTCTCGCGATGAGGTGCTAAACTCTAACGAGGTGTCTACTTTGGACATTGCTCGCCTACCAAATGGCTCGATAGATAACAAGATAAGTCGCATGACGCGTTCGAGGGTCAGATACATCCATTCCAAGTTCCGTGATGATTGCACGTCATCACGGGGAATATCCATGGGAAAGACGGTGACGCGATGCCTCACCTAGCGTGAGGATCGAATCCCTTCGGGAATACCTGTCGAACATTGATGTTGATCCGGGTGCTGCGCATATATTCTCTGTAAGGCTCCCAATCTGCGAGCTCATCATCGCCATCGGGAGGCTGTGAAAAGTGCACTGGGAGGGTGGCGTCCAATATCCGCGGGACCCCTTTGGGATGCATTAGCGGGCTGTGGATGACGGTGATAGGATGACCGACCGTGGTAGGCGCGTCTGCAAGCTGGACCGGACATGATCAGGACGTCGCCTGATCGGAGCAGGATCGGGATCGGCTCAGTGTCTCGGGTGAGACCACCGATAAGAAATATGGCTGCGTTTCCTAGCCTGTCAGGGCATGTCAGCACAAGGGTGACAGCAATAGGTGGATCGTAGCTGACGATATGGATACGAGTGGGGAGGTTGCGCAGACCTCTGAGCGGTCGACGTGAGCCATGAGCGTGTCCTATAATGACCTGCGTTGGTCGGAACTCGTGCCGGATCAACCGTGCTTACTCTTGTCTGATAAAAGTTGACGATGCCAGCGTCGGGTTCTGAGAGAGGATTGAGTCTCGTTGTGTGCACGATCGGGGCAACGAACCGTAGGTGTCCTTCCAGGTCCGCCAGTCGTTCTCATCCCACCCATCGCGGTCGTTTTCGTCAAAGACGCGTTCCCATGGCACGGCACTCACTGCGCGTTTGCAGAGATCTCGGACAAAAGGATCTACGTCGCCCTTGCCCCTCGAAAAGTCGTATTGCTTGCTACCCCAGTGATACGACCAGCCGATATTCGCCCATCTTAATTTCGGTACGAGATCAGAGGGGACAGAATCTGGCACGGATGTCGATGGTTCCGGGGGCGGCTTAGGGAGCGATTGGAGGGTAGAAAAGTTGGCGACGGAGGCGGGATCGTTGACGATGAGCTGTCGCGGACCTGAAGACGAAGAACGGGGGACGGAGCCGCGATCGAGCGAGGCACGCGTTCGGACAAGGGGTGATGTGCCGGATGTGCGAGCGTGGAGGTGGGCGTTCCAGATGCCTTGTGGTGGGAGGACGTAATGGGCGTCGAGGTTGGTTTCGTTTGGGGGACGTGCATGATCGCAGAGGGACCATCGGACAAGGTGACGTTGGTCCTGTGAAGAGACGAATGCGGGGAGGAGAACGAGTCCTAGGTCTGGATGTGAGAGACGTAGAGAGAGGGACCTTGTGCCTCACCGGGCACATTGGGCAGTAAGAACACGCCCGTGGATATCTGTGTAGGCTGATAGAGTGGGTTCGTGCTCGCGAGGTCGAGTAGCGCAGATAGGTTTGGTGGGGGAAATCGAGCCTTGTATTTCTTTTCTGCGACTCTAAACGGGGACCAACTTGGGTCGACGTTGTGTCTATCTTTCAAGTGTGAAGGCATCTTTCTACAAACACAACCATACAAGATCTGGACGTCAAAATTGCCTCTTTAGCCATTTTGTCTCTCATGTCACTTTGTTCGCATCTCGTTCGTACAGTTCATCCTCGCATTCCTTTGCGTACATTTCATGTCCATTCTCGCTTGCTCCCTCGTCAATCACCCATCTATCACACACATCTCCGTCTCATCAGACTCGAGTCGACGAACACCGCAGCACCCCAGGGCTCGCAAGACCCAAAACCATCCCCGCCCGCACCCAAGGACGACGCACCCCTCCTCTCTCGCGCCTGGAAAAGGGTCAAGCACGAAGCCCAACACTACTGGCATGGCACAAAACTCCTCGTCTCCGAAGTTCGCATCTCCGCACGTCTGCAATGGAAGATCCTCCATGGGGAGAGTCTGACGCGCAGAGAACGCAGACAGGTCCGTGCATGCGTCTCGTCTCAGTGTCCGTCTGACCGGTCCGATGGCTTTAGCTCAGAAGAACGACCCAGGATATGTTCAAGCTCGTCCCGTTTGCGGTGTTCGTCATCATACCCTTCATGGAGTTCCTCATTCCTTTCGTGCTCAAAATATTTCCCAACATGCTTCCCTCGACGTTTGAGGACAAGTTTGCCGCCGTTGGTGTATCGTTCACCTTGCCAGATCGTATCTAACACTCGTGCTCAGGAAGAGAAACAACGCAAGCTGCTCAGGGTGAGGCTGGAAATGGCCAAGTTCCTCCAGGAAACACTCCGCGAATCCGGTCTCAAAGCAAACGCCCACATCCTCGGTACAGATGCCTTCAAAGAGTTCTTCCGCAAGGTTCGTTCGACCGGTGAATCACCCTCCGCGACCGATATCATCAGCGTCGCCAAACTCTTTGACGACGACCTCACCCTCGACAACCTCTCCCGTCCGCAACTCGTCTCCATGTGCCGATACATGGGTATCAATGCGTTTGGAACGGACAACTTCCTCAGAGGCGCTATTCATTCCCGTCTTATGAACCTCAGGAGAGACGATCAGGCAATTTATGTCGAGGGCGTTGATGAACTTTCTACGTCAGAGCTTCAGGCCGCTTGTCAGTCTAGGGGTATCCGGACGACCGGGGTCTCTCCTGCAAGATTGCGAGACGAGCTCTCGGCTTGGATCCACCTCCACTTGCATAACCGTGTTTCTGGGGTTCTCCTCATCCTCGGACGAGCGTTCCACTTTGACAAGAAGCCAGGCGACGACGTAAAGACTGCAGTCGTCCAGAGCCTGGAAAGTGTCATGTGTGGTCTCCCCGACAATCTGGTTTGTCTTGTCCGTGCTCTGGAGGGGACGCTTACTGAGCGCACTTGTAGCTAAACGAAGCTGAGCTCGAAGTCGATTCGGACAATGCCAGCTACAAGCAGAAACTCGACGTATTGCAGCAACAGCAGGAACTCATCGAGGACGAGCAAGAGCAAGAGCAAAAGGAAGAAGACGCCCGGCGTGCAAAGCGGGAGGCGGACGAGCTAGAAGCACGTCTTGCTCAATCGCTTCTGCCCGACAGCGAGGTGAGTTGAAGTCTTTGGTCTTGATATACGACCAATTCATATTGGTTCCGTTCAAGCTGCATCCAGTTCTAGAAGAGGGGAACGCCCGTATGACGACGGAGCAGCTCAAAGAACTCGCAGAAGCATTGTCCATCATGTCGGCCAAGTCTAGTGTTCTCAAGGAACGCGACGAGCTTCGCGCGCTCATGGAAGAGAATCTGCAAGCCGAAGAGGTGCGGTCACCCCGGCATTGACGACCTGCATCTTCTAATCCCCCCGTAGGATCCGAAATCCCCCTCGGGCGCACTGACCCAGCGTATCCGGACGATGCTCACCAAGATTGACTGTCAGCTGCACGAATATGATTCGCGCGTGGGGAGCTCGCTCCAGATGATCTCTGCGGACGCACAGGGCCGTATCTCGGTGCAGGACCTGGAGAAGGCACTCGCCGTGATCAAGCACAGGCCGGATGATGAGGTCGGACAGGCCGTGATTCAAAAGCTGGACGTGGACAAGGATGGGTTCGTCGAGATTGAGCACGTGTTGGGGTTGGTGCGCGAGGAGGGGCTCGGTGCGTATTTACGTCGGTTCATCGTCGCGTTGACGGTCCGAGTTTGTTTTGTAGGTATCGAGGTGGACGACGAGGCGAAGACGTTGATTGGGCAGGGGAAGGAGATCACGGATTCGAAGCCGCGCAAGGAGGATATCGTGCAGGAGTGATGAATGTGACTAGACTAGACTAGACATATATATTCAGCCCTGCTTAGTCTCTGGTTGATATTATCGCAGGCCAGATCTTTGGGCTGTACTCTGGACCACACTGAAGTTGACGCTGGTAACATATTCTTTGGGTATATGTATACACATGATATACAAACCGGTATGACCAAAGCACGAAAGCACGATATCCACCATCCTCGACCTACTCTTCCGTCGCGTCTACCTCTGGGTCTGATTCCCCAAACGCATCCTGCTCATCGTCCGTCTCCCCTTTTCCGAACTTGACGGGAATCGGCGCCTGGTCCGGTAAACGCTATGGAAGAGTTCAGCGTCGACGCCACCGCCATCACGGGCGCCCACTCACCACGAACGCATACTTGCACACCAAGAAGCCGCCCTTGTTGAGCCCCCTTTCTTGCCAATACTACCCCCCGTCAACCCTCGGCGATGACCGCTTTCCGAACACACGCACCTTTTTCACGACGTACAGACCGTCGTAGCGATACCTGCATCCAAGGGAGGCTATCGATCAGCGATGGTTTGGGGAGTGGGTACCCACTCACCCTTCGCTCGGACCGTACTTGGACCGAAGTTTGAACCCCCGGATGACACGTACTGGTTTGCCCGTCTCCACGGAGCGCTCCATGGACGTTGAGCGTCGGACAGGGGAGGACAAGGCCAGACGTACCTTGAGTGCCTTGTTGTGATTGTGTTCAAACGACTGATCAAAGCTTTGTTCGGCGGTTCGGAGCTGTGGATGGTGAGGATGGGGAACGGCAGAGGGCAGGGGGACGCGTACGTTTTTGGGGGCTGCCTTTGTTCCTCTGAGGTCTCTACCGCCTGTCCGGTTGGGGTTAGTCAGGGAGGGGCGTGGGGTGGGAATGGGAAATGGGACTTGCCCGCGCCTGTGTACGTGCTGTGGGACGAATCATTGTTGACGTGAACCACGGACGAGGAGGGACTTACAACGCATATCCGTCGTCAATATCGTCGTCGTACCCTCCCGAGAGCGCGACGGAGTAGGCGCCGTTCGGACCCGGAGCGATCCCTCCCACCCACGGACTAGGGATATGAACGAAAAAAACCGAGAGCGGGACACGTTGCGACTCACGCGTGAATAGCGTCCTTGGAGCATTCCTCCCTACATCACCAGCACCCATACGTCAACCACCCAAAACCGAATGCGAAACCATACCTCGACGCCCACCACGACCCGACGTCGATCCCAGGAATCGACCCGTACGTTTTTCTGCAAGTCCAACGTGCAGCTCAGTCGGTCGTGGACACGAGGTCTCGCTCACGGGTTATACCGCCTCTCTATCCCCTTCTTTCCAGACCTGTCCTCGACGATCGCCTTGACAGAAATCGGCTGGGGCGTCCCACGCGCTCTCGCTCCGCCTGCGGCATCCATAGGCCTCCCCGCGATTCTTGAGCTCCTTCGTCGTCCCTCTGACGCTTCGCGTGGCACCACGTTCTCATCATGGACGACGCGCGGGGCCTTGGTGCGTGGCTTTTCGTCCGACGCGTCATCCTCCCACTCCGAGTCCGGGCGCACGTTTCGCTTGTGCGTACGCGCCTTTTCGTGGCGCGTTTCTTTGGGCTCGGTCGTCGGTTTGAGTTTTTCGACGCCGAGGGAGGCGAGGAGGAGCCTGTTGCGCGCGATGTTGGCGTTGCGTTCTTCGTCGTAGCTGGGCATGGTGTATAACGTGTCGTGGGCTCGTCGACGGGGTGGTCAGACGGTGAAACGAATCAATTGTTTGATAAAGCCAGGGTCCGAGCCGCACCCTGAGCCTTTTTCAGCCATAGTAACCCCAATGGATAAAATTACAAGACGACGTCGCGGACGCTGT
>JBBPJV010000661.1:0-17539 GCA_038088915.1 Sutorius aff. eximius
TAGCCATACATGTACAAACATAGTTGGTAGTATATAAGGGCGAAGTCCCCCTCCAGAGAACCTCAGTCTAGTTCTCTTGGAGATTCCCCCACAGGACCTCCTCTAAGCGAACTCAGTAGTTCATCCTCTCCAGACTAGTGTCTAGGCAACCAGGTGCTCACTCGTATAGCATCCTTTGGGTTGTTTCATTATTACTATAAGGGGTACAGCACAGCATGGTCTGTGCGCTGGCCTCTCTGCTATATAAGAGCATGGTGAGACGGACTGGGTTTCCCCCCAGTCTTGTCAACCTGTGCATTACCTGGGCTTAAGAGGGAGCGGCCTCAGCTGCTCTATGCTTCCCCTCCAGTGCTGAGGCTCATACATGACTAGTCCATTCCTTCTTCATCATCATACACCGTTGCCAGACGTCATACCTGGCCTCCTCTCTTCTAGATCGTTGGTTAGCGCGTCATCGGGTGGCCCTCCAATGCCGTGCACTTGGGGTTAGGGTTAGAGGTTTGCCTCGCCCTTAATGAGTTCCTCCTTGGGCTCGTTACAATGGCTGCTCCCCCTTAGACCCAGGTAATGTCCAGGTTGACAAGACTGGAAGGAATCCAGTCTGTCTCACCAGACCCTTTATATATGCAAAGGGCCTATGCACAGACCATGCTGTGCCAGTACCTTGAATAGTAATACATGGTAAAGAATGAGGTGATGTAAGGGGCTAGACTATAATATAGTGGTCTAGACCCTATGATATCATAAGTACATAAGAGTCCAGAATACTCTATGATATATATGATCACATGACTAGGTCACATGCCAGGGATGGGAATGAGGAATCACATGATGGAATCAGGTGCTGACTGATCATGTGAGCTATAGTACAGGAAATACTGAGTCCAATGTATGAGTCCAACTAGCTAGGCTAACCCTAGGCTAGGGGTAAAGTTCAGAAAGATAGGTTAAAGGAAATGGTATCATAACACTATCCTCCTCCTAGGTTTTGCTTCTCCAGGCAAAACTAGGGCTGTGAAAATAAAAACAAAGAGAAAACAAATATGTAATGACTGAGATGCATGACAACACAACTACAAAGCCCAGAAAACAACATCATTCATGAAAAAGAATGGCATGAGTGGAAGAAACAAAAGTTCATGAAAAACCCACATAAGGAAGGGGTGCAGAACCAACAGAGGGGACCTCTCCAGTCCTCCCTCTAGCTCATCCCTCCAAGGAACCTCAAGAAAGTATGTGTTTTGAGGCAATGAAAAAAATTTGCCCAAAAATAAAAAATAAGGCCCCCAGATGTAAGGACATCTGTGACAAAGGCCAAAAAAGGTCTGTGGCATGACCCCACCACTAAAGGTCCAAAACCAAAACCTAGCTAAAAATTCACTGGCTTCTTCCAGGTGTAACCCTGTCAGCATCAATAAACCATTCTACAACTAATAATAAACAACTGGCTTCTTCCAAGAACTAAACTTGTCAGCATCAGCTGTGAGAAAACTAAATAAGTGGTGACTGCTAAAGTGGTCAAGGCACTAAGCCTTCTCCATACAAATCAATAACTAAGTAATTAGTAAAGCAAAAGATGTGTGTCAAAGTGAAAGTATCATGACAAAGCCAATGGTGGCATGATTGCCCAAGTGAAAACTACTATGAAAATGTCAAAGTGTAATGTCCTATAATGTCAAAGTGAAATCTATTGTAAATGTTCACTGTGACCTGTGTCATATGTGAGATCCCCAGATGCCACTGTTTCAGGCCTTACAACTTGAAAGGACCCACTAAACAAATCCATGTGCTTCATGCCCTAAGTGTCCTGTTTCATACACTGGGACTTAAATCCACAACACAAACAAAAAGGGTGCTTAGATCCATGTGGCAGGTAGATAATCTCCAATGATGTAATTCCAGATATGGGAGTGACTCCTAGAATCCACCAGAGCTACCCAGGGCACACAGGTTTCCTATAATGAGCATTGTGTCACTGAAGGTCCACCTTGTACAGGTGGTGTAGGTCCTTGGATTGGTCCTTGGATTCTTCTACTTCCAAGGTTCATTTCTTCCAGTTGATACAAGGATTCACCGCTTTCAGCCAGACTCCCAAGGATGACATTTTGGAACCTGCAGTTCATGACATAGAAGGTTTGGCACATAGCAATGCCATCAATGTTGATAAACAGGTCAGCAGTGAATTGTACTAGTTTTGATTTGTTGGTTGACCCATCTACATTGCTGACCATGATTGGCTGTTTGAGTCAAGAGATGGGGATTCATTGTTTTCAAGTGAATATCATGTCGATGCAGCTGATGTCTGCTCCTAAGTCTATGAGAGCAAAGGTGTTGATGGTTTTCAATGAATGCGCAGGTTGTAGCAGTTGTAGGGGAATTCTAATGGATTTCAGAGAATTAGATACTACCTGTGCACATGTGTAGGAGGGATCTTGCATCAATTGAGGCCTCCTTCCTAAAAACCCGGTTCAAGCTGTACACAACCAACCATATCACATTCTTCATTGTCCTCTACCTCAATTAGGTTAGAGATCCTCTCCTCCTCTCCTACTTTCTGAACCTTTGGCTTGGTGACAGAGAATGGCAGTGGGGTAGGTTTGGATTTTGGTGGAAAGATCGCTTTGCAATTAGCAGTGTTGTGGCTGGGTTTGCAGCAATGAAAACAGAGATTCTCCCTGAAGCATCTAGCATGTTCTTCAGGGGTCAGTTTTCCTACTTTTACCACATCCACATCCATGGTGTTTGGATCTTTGGGGTGAAAGACATGGGGGGTTCTCAGGCTGTATGGGAGGTGTACCATTTGTTGCCTCTTGATTGCTTGGGCTTGATTCCATTGTGTTTGAATAGACAATGCCTTCTTCTGCCACTCCACAATGGTAGTGGTTATTGTTACAATTTGTTTCCCTTTTTACCTTCTTGCTTTCTTCATCTCACAGTCTAGCTTGCATTCTCATGCTTGCTACACTGAAGACTCCACAGCCATTCCTACACTTTGGTGTCTGAACTCCATGGACTATATTTTGTTCATCACATGATTCTCTTACTCACATGATTGTTCCCTTTTCATAGCCATTTTCATGCCACCAGCACAAATCATGGACTACTGTCTCCAATGACTCACCTCACAGTTCATCATCTTAGATTGTCTTTCTCCTCATGTCCTACATGAGTCCTCTTTATGGAATCCCTGTGTTCCCTTTCCATTTACCACCAGATATCCCAATATGGCTTATTCCTTCCTTCCATCTACCCTGAACCCATGGCTCTCCATTGTATTCCTACTATAGATTTCTTGCCCTCAGACCCATGGTTGTCTGTTGTATTCTTGGTATAGATCTCTCTGTCTCTTCTCTCAGCTCTCCATCGAGATCTACCTTAGTATCTCTTTTATTCTTTCTTCCTACTTAGGATATTACTTTCCTGCACTCACCTTACTATATAAGACTCATGCCTTCCTTGTAATATTCCTTATGCTAGTTCCTATCCAGTACTTAGGACATAGTACTCCCATACTACACCTAGTCCTGTCTCTGCCTTACCCCTCATGTCCCTATCTCCAATCAATCCATACTAGCTTTGTTTTTCCTCTTGCACTGTGTGCATCCTCGTCGACCCTCAGTCTGGCACTGCAACCTTCACCATCCTTCAGGCCTCCCACCAATAACATTCTTTCCCTTGTCTCTCAGACTTTCCTCCTAGGAGTCCTACACTATCCTTAAGTTTTCTTTCCATCAGCCAGTGGCTGATCACCTTAGTTGTGCTTCATCTTCCCAAAGCCTTCCCCTTGTTCCAACTAGATGTTGGCCTCCATCCTCATCCCCTGCAGAGTTTCCTGCAGTCCCCTCATCCTCCAGCCTTCCTTTGAGGTCTCTCCATCTTTCTCTGGACCTTCCCTGTCCTTCCACCTTTCAGCCTGTCCATCTATCAGGCTTACCTCTTCCTTCCCCTGGTATTCCTTTCCAGGATCCCCAACCACAGGAGTACTATTCTCCTTCTTGCTGGATGGAGTAACAACTCCATACGTCCTGCCCAATCCCTCAGGGGCTTGGTCATAACAGTTATGGTTTCCAATCCCATTACCTTTTCCATAAGGACCAAAGGAATTCCCATCTGATAATAGGAAATGAGGACAGCTTCTTGAGGACTCCTGCTATGGCCACCTTGGCCTGAAAGTCCACATTATAGGTGAGTAGTGCTGAGGTATAGTTGTCTCCCTTTGCCTTTACCCAAGTGGTAGCAAGCCAAGACAAGACATTGCCAATGGTGTCATGGTGTTTGAAAGATGCACAGAACTCAGTTATGAATTGGTCAAATGTGCCAAGGTCAAGAGTAGTGCCCGAAAGGGTCTTGGTGCAAAAGATGTGAGCCCAAGTAAGGGCAGATCCAGTTTTCATGTAAGACAAAGCAAATCCAATTTGCTTGGCTGGGGAGTTGTAGATCTCTGCATTGATAGCAAGATATACCTGGACTTCATCAAGCCAGGATTTGGCCTTGGTGTAGTCCCCATCAAACAAGGACAGGGGTGAGATATGGAGTTCCACAGGTTTGTTAGACATGATTCCAGAGGAATGAGTAGGGTTGGCTGCTATCAGTGGAAGAGGGGATCAAGGAAGGGCAAGAGGATATGGAGGTAGACAAGAGCTAGATGGAGTGGGTTCTGGGGGTTCCTGCCACAAGAGAGGAGTAAGAGGTCGTTCAGTGTTGGTTGAGGTGATCTCAGATAAGGAAAGTGATCAAGCTAGAGCCTCTGTAACAGGGGCAAGGCAAGTTTCTTCTGACTCTGAGGTAGGACATTCCTCAGTGGCAGTGGAAGGTCAAGAGGGCAAAGTGATAGGAGATGACTCCAGAGAAAGTGCAGGTGATGAGGGTTGAGGCAGAGCAGACATCCACCAACTAGGCCCTGATCTGTAGATTTGAGGAGGAATGGTAATGGCTTACACAAGGGTAATCACCCAAGTACATGCTAGTTCTATTGTTACAACTGCTCCAGATAGGACCAAGCATAGCTTCTGATAAACCACCTACAATGAGTAGGGTCAAGGGTTGTTGAGGACAAGTACAAGGAGTTGCCTAAGGTGCAGCAACAAGACACATGCAAGGAAGTAACTACCACTCTACAGTGGGTAAAAGACTGTCAAGGACAATGGACAAGGGTGGTGAGAGATGCCCAAAGGTAAAGGACAAATGTCCAGTCAAGATTGGGACACAATGCCCATGAAGGTTACCCCCTTTGTAGAAGGGAGGTCAAGGGTCAAGAGGGAAGCTAGTCTCAATGAAGTCACACTAGGCTAAGCCTAAGTGGAAGACGAGAGTTGATTGTAGATGATGATAGTACAGAAGAGAACTAGCATGAGGAAAAGTATCTGTGGCTATGGGATTTATATAGTAATCAGTGATGGGAAAGAGTTACCCAAAAGGGAACTATTATGTAACCTGGAAAGTGCGAGAGAAACTAATCATAGAGAAAGACAATGCTGATGAGTAAATGGTAGATAGAGGGTAATGGATAAATAGTGTCAGCATTGGAATGGAACATAGCATCTATGGAAGGTAAACCTTATCACAGTTTGATAGTACAGAGAAAGGAAACAAGAATCATAACAGTCCTCCTCCTGGTTTTTCTTTCCAGGATTCTGACCTTGTCTCCAGAGTACTATTTCTAGTCTCTGAATACCTTCTGGGTGGAGCAACAGCCCCATATGTCATGCCCAATCCCTTAGGGGCCTGGTCATAACAGTAGGGGAAAGATAGTTCATGTAACAGGTTATAATTTTCACAATTAGCCTAACACTACAGATCAGCCTAGTGTCACTATCAAAACCCTGTACTACAGGCAACCAATGGACTTAGTCATGAGCGAGTCTCACAAGCTATCTTATCTTATCTCTTGTTCCCTATTATTATTTCTTTCTCTTCTCTTTATAGTTATATTTGATCTCCAGATCTGATCTCTGGTTTATCCCAGGATCTGCCCAGGATCTTGGACCTTGTGTTTGCACAGCCTTTCTTTAATTTCTGTGCTGTGTATGGCTATGTTGCCCCACCTATTTAATCACCATATGAACTGCCTTGAGGCTATTCACTTCCCTTCCATTTGATGCACAGCCCAGTGCTGCACATTCATCCTCATTCCACAGCCTTGACAGCTCTGTTTCATCTATCCATATTTATCTACTGATCTCAATATGTGGTACACATGTACAAACAGTAGTCGGTAGCATATAAGAGCAAAGTCCCCAGCCAGTGATCCTCAGTTTAGATCACTTGGAGTTTTCCCTCATCAGACCTCACTCTGAGCAATACGAATATCTCTCATCTCTCCTGATTAAGTTGGCAACCTGGTGCATCGCACCTACAAAGCCTTTGAGGTTGTTTCAATTCATATGCAGATGGATGCATGTTTTAGTAGAGGGAATGAAATGGGACTAAAACCTAAACTATAGTGGCGACGAGGTGGAATGACAAGAACAGGCTATGACGTCCTGCAACGTTTTATGATGAAGAGGAATAGAAAAGGAACACATGCAATGATGTACACGGGCAAGGGTGAAGGAGAGCTAGATATTCCACTTAAGCCTAGGAGTAATCCCAGATAATGCCCAAGTGAACTAGACTGGGGAGCAGTCATAGTATCACCCAGGTATATATACAAATGCCAAGACTACTTAGTAATACATGACTAATATATAGTGGAAATGGTACGATAGATAAGAGAGAGGTACACCAATAGCAAAAGGGACTCTTATCTATGATGTCATGGTTCTAGACCAGTCACATGATCTGATGTCATAGAGTCCAGGCCCTAGTCACGTGATCATGGGAAAGGAAAGATAGGGGAAAGTCACGTGACCTAGTGTGACAAAATAAAGAGTAAAAAGAGTAGACTAGGAGTGTACATGTTGAGAGTTAGAAAAATTAAATATGTATCATAACAGGGAAAGGAAAGAGAAAAGTATTACCAGCACATTCCAAGATCTAATCATAACAGTAACTGCCTCCCATAGTCCACCCACACTCTGGCCTTGTTATGATACATATTTAATTTTCCTAACTCTCAATGTGTATACCCAAAGTCTACATCTTTTTTCTCTTTATTTTGTCACAACAGATCATGTGACTTTCCCCCTATCTTTCTTTTCTCACAATCACATGACTACAGCATGGACTTTATAATGTCAGATCATGTGACTGGTTTAAATCCATGACATCATAGATAAGAGTCCCTTATGCTATTGACTGTACCTTTTCTTATCTATTGTACCATGTCTCATGATATATTAGTCATGTATTAGTAATACTCTTGACACTTGTATATATACCTGGGTGATGCTATGACTGTTCCCCAGTCTAGTTCACTTGGGCATTATCTGGGAATCACTCCTAGGCTTAAGTGGAATATCTAGTCCTCCTTACCCTTGCCCATGGTCATTGTATCATGTGTTCCTTCTTCCCTCCTTTTTGTCATAAAACATTGCATGACATCAGAATGTGTTCTTTTGGTTTCACCTCATCACCTTTAGCTTAGGTTTGGATTTCATCTCAGGCCTTATTTGTTCTTATTGGCAAGCTATTACAACTGTTTCAGGTAGGACCAGGCATAGCTCTTGATGACCACCTACAAGAGTAGGGTTTAGGATTGCAACAATGACAGAGTACAAGATGACTTGAGTATGATGTAGAGGAGTTGTGTTACGAACTCGTTTTACTTAACCTAACTACACTACTCGAACACTCATAGTTCACACTTCTCTGTCTTTTTATTTTGTCACAACTAGGTCACATGACTTCCCCTATCTTTCCTTTCCCACAATCATGTGACTAGACCTAGACTCCTATGATGTCAGACCATGTGACTGGTCTAGATCATGACATCATAGATAAGAGTCTATTCTGCTATTGGCTGTACCTTTTCTTATCTATCATACCATCTCTCACGATATATTAGTCATGTATTAGTAATAGTCTTGGCATATGTGTATATACCTGGGTGTAGCTATGACTGTCCCCCAGTCTAGCTCACTTGGGCATTACCTGGGATCTACCTCAGGCCTGAGCAGGATATCTAGTACTACTTCTCCTTTTACCTTCACCCATGATAACCATTCCACATGTATCTCTTTCTTCATAAAACATTGCTAGACATCAGACCTAGTTCTTTGTTCCACCTCATCGTCATTCCCCTTGGCCTAGTTTAGGTCTCATTTCAAGTTGCCTTAGGTGCAACAACAAGATACATTCAAGGGAGTAATGACCACTCAGCAGCAGATCAAAGAATATCAAGGACAAGTGACAAAGGAGGTGTTTATGCACCGACAAAGTGAGGACAAAGTCCAAGTAATGTAATGAGCCCAAGGAGGAACTCATAGGGTGAGTAGACTCAAGCCCTAGCCCCAAGCACACAGTATTGGAAGGCTTACCCGATGATGCACTAACAAGACCAACTGATGAAGGAAAGGACCAACTATGATGTTCAGCAATGTTGTATAACGATGAAGGAGTGGCAGTCTGTATGAGCACTTAGCACTGGAAGAGAAGTATGATAGTGATGATGGCCACTCCTTCTTAGACCCAGGTAATGCACAGGTTGACAAGACTGGAGGGGATTCAGTCTGTCTCACCATGTCCTTTATATATGCCAAAGGGCCAGTGCACAGACCATGCTGTGCCAATATCCCAAATACTAAATAAGGGTACAAATACATAAGAGAAGGTGGTGACATCAGAGGCTAGACTATGACATAATGGTCTAGACCTGATGATGTTATAAGTACATAAGAGTCCAGAATACTCTGTGATATGTAATGGTCACATGACTAGGTCACATGCCAGGGACAGGAATGGGAATCACATGATAGGATTGGGTGCTGACTGATCATGTGAGCTATAGTACAGGAAATACAACTAAGTCCAAAGTGTACAAATAGTCCAACTAGCTAGGCTAACCCTAGACTAGGATAAAAGTTAGGTTAAAGAGGACAGTATCATAACAGGTAAGGTTGGGATGCAATGCTCACAAGAGTACCCCCTTAGTAGAAAGGAGGTCAAGTGTCAAGGTGACAGCTAGTCTCAGAAGATCACACTAGGCAGAGCCTAAGTGGAAGACAAGTAGTGATTGTAGATGGTAAAGGTACAATAGGGAACTAGCATGAGAAAGAAAGACAAGTGGCTATGGGTTTATATAGTAAGTAAGCATGGGAAAGGGTTGACCATGAGGGAAGCATTATGTAACTGGTAGGAGAAGAAAAGCTAATGGCTAAGGGAGACGTTGCACAGAAGAGAGGGCTAAAGAGTAGCAATTTGGTAGTACAAATGGAAGGGAACAAAAGGGAACAAAAGTCATAACACAAGCTATTAAACAAGGATTCAAAAATCACAAAACATTGACTCAGTTTTGGAAGTCACTGTATCATATGATGAGTCTAGACATGATAAAGCAAAAAATAATCACTCTATCATAAAAGGAATAACTATAGTGTTAACAAATGAATAAAGGAATAAAACACTATAGCTTCAACAGCAGTCACCATTGTGGTGATCTGGAGGATGGGGACTGGTCATTCCAGTGGCTCCCTGATTGATTGGGGGATGGGATGGGGAAAGATTCAGCAGTGGCTCTTTTTTAGCTCGAGCAGATGGGATGTCACTGATCGCTGAGTCACGAAACATTTGATGGGGGCTGCTCCACCGTGGGATCCAGATCTAGTTCGATTCTTTGCCTTCAAGAGCAGTAGTGATCTCTGTCACACACAATCTTGCCCTTGCTTTTGGTCGGCTGGCCTGAACTATGCGTTGGCTCCAACATCCTACTGACACTGGTGGATACTGTAATTCTTGCCGAATAAGGACCGAGATGGAAGGACACAAATTTGGTCTCCAAGGAAGCACAGCTACAATGCGGCAGTGGATATCATTCATTATTCTTGCGAGTCCGTGATTGATTTATGGTTCCCATGGAGCCCCAGAGATCCAGGCTTCGCTGAACATTGTTGGCAATGTGGTGCTGGTGACGAAGCTAAAAGGGTGATTTGTACCCTCTTCGTCGGCGTTCCAGAGCCTGAGGCCAGTCGCTGGAGGGATCCCAGCTCTTTCATGTCCGTGGTCCGTTGTCTACACCTTCTCGAGGGGCCGGCCCGCTGGCGAGTAGGACCATCGAACCGTGTTTGCACGCGCCGCAAGGTATCTTCGCTACACAGTCTAGCGGCGTCTTTCAAAGGAGAGCAACCACATACGTGCCCTAGCTTTCTCCCCCTTCCTTCTTTCATCTTAATCCTACCGCGTGCAGTTTGGTCCTCGTCCCCCTTTGGCACGCGGAGAGGATGAACGGCACGACCAACAGGCGGAACGGATGTTCCTGGATATAACTGATTTGAAATCTCGTTCTCCTAGGCTACCTTTAACAAAGTCGCTTCTACACCTCCGCGTGGAATGAGACGGAAATGGATAAGAAGGGCACCCACGACCCTCCCACAATTGGCGTTCCTGACCGCATATAACCGTCACTACCGTCGACCCCCTCGCAACCTTGGGAGACTGCGAAACGAGCGTCTTCCATTGTGATCATTGTCTATCCCGACGAGGGAACCCGTCTCACGTACGTCGAACGGAGTCAAGACATGCGCCAAGTTAAACCCATTACAGTTTTCTTACTGCTCCCACGCCGTTTAGGTCCGGATATAGGTGCACACTAGTATCGTCCGACGGACTTCATACATCGACCCCGGACGTCCTGTCCTTCATACGTGAGAACCCCAAGGACGTTGTAGCAGATAGCGTTTCTTTGTCCAAGGATGTGCCGAGAAAGCCACCGCCCCCGCGATGGCTGAAGGGATGAAGCTGGCTTTCGCATCACATGTTATTCGGGGCAAGCGTTCAAAGACGTGATTTCTGATTCCCGTTCACACCATCTTGGGTTGATTCGATGCCGTGCGACGTGCAGATACCCGAGTCATAAGAGGTCACCAGAGGTCGGCAATCAAAATTGGCCTTCCTGAGCCGCGTCCGAGCAGGACCACCTCACCCCGGGCCGTTTGATCGTGCACGCGGACCGCTTGTAGGCGATGCACGCGCCCCAAGTTGGTCAAGCATCCACGTCCTTAACGATTCCACACAAGTATGCCATCCTTTCACTTATGTAAATCATCCCCACAAGAGAACGACATGCGAAACACGATCGAGCAAACGCTTCCATCAAACCGATTGCCCATCTTATTCTTCCCTCGGGGTCGGGTCGCATCCCGTCGGACAGGATTCGCATATCCTCAACCGCGTGGCCAACCTTGAGGCGTGAGAGAGACGTATCGGCGGTGCGGTGAGGCCGATCCCCTATGCCACCATCGATGCGCGGCGCTGATGATCACGGCCATCGTCCACGTCCGGACCGGCCGCCATCCCGCTCTTGTTTAACGCACCTCGCAAACGCATGTGCGACGCCATCCGTTGCATCGTGTAGGCAGCACATCGCGCGCCACCGGCCACCAAGCCTCCAGGCTATCAGAGCATGTACGCCATCAGGCAGGTCGCACCGGCTGCAATTCTGAAAATCCTAGCAGAGCATTAGACCACCTATTTCAATCTCGCGCTATTTTCGAACTCGGGCCTTCACGAAAGTCCGGGAGTATTACCTTGCCGTCTTTGGTTCGACCAATTATGTCGCGGCCCGGGGTTCTCAAAAACCCATGATGATCGGGGGATTGGTCAACCGACTGTCATGTTGGCCACAACCCCCTTGCCTGACATATCTGGCTCAAGGTCACGAGTCGATGCCACCAACGGCCCCATGATACCAACTACAACAGAACATCAGAAACAAAAAATAGGGTTTAGAATAGAAGGTGGGCTGGCGGTGATGGAAAGCGTGGACTGGGGATGTACATGCGGGTACTAGAACGTAACGACTTTTGGGATACGGTATTGTATGGTACGGTAGCAGGGCATCGTGAATATCAACATCAACGTCAAACTAGGGGTGCGTAAGAGCATGGGACAGGTAAAACAAGTTGGATCCCCCAATGCACAAGAACCAAGGGACTCATGAAACCGGAGCGCGGTTTCCTTCCGTTTGTCGAAACCAATCGAAACCATGGCGCAGTAGCATCTATTGTACAAAATCGTCATTAGTCCCTCCCAACGGTTCATGAACGAGAAGAAAGAAAAAGGGAGGTATGTCCAAGTCCAGACATAGTCGCGTCTCGGAAGCATAAGCAAACGAGAACGAGGACGATGACGGCACTGTTCATTATCTTCCTTCGCCTGTACGAGAAATGAAGACTAACATAACATGATCGAACGCTCTGGCGTTCAGTCCTGCGGAATGGACTCATACGCAGGGGGGATTTCCCTGGGCGGTGCATGGGCCCCGACCGGCGCCCTTCCCGCATCTTGATGGACGACGACATCCCCGCTGCCTTCGCCGGCCTCTGGCTGTGTTGCCAAACCAAGACCCTGTCCACTGCGTCCCAGTGCCTCGCGTTCCTTGGTGGCCCGCGCTGACGATGTGGTGTTGCTCGTCGTCGAGGGTGGGGGAGAGACTCCGGGTTGTGGCACATGCCAGTCCATGGGACCCATCCCACGCATGTTTACTGGTGGCAAGTATGCACCTGAAGGCGGTCCAGCTGCAGGTTGCATAAACAGCCGTGGCTGCGCATCCACGGTGGATGCCCCACTCGGTGAAAGAACATCCATGCTACCCTTGCGGTTCTCGGCATGCAACGACGGAACGGTGCCGTACGGTGAGTCGCTGTATTGGCGCATGCTCGAGGGGCCGTGGTCAGTATACGGTTGGGGAAAGGGCGTCGCGTCGAGGTCGACGTTGGGAAGTGTGCCACCCGGGGCCTCGGTGTGTCCCACGATGCGGTCGGGGTCAAAGTTGCCATCAAAGTCGTCTCTACGGACCCGTCTTCGGATGCAGAGGAGCAGAAGGACTAGGATGGTGATGCCAGCGACACCACCCACAACGGAACCGACGATGACTCCCGTGTGAGAAGTACCACTGCTGCTATTGCTACTCGTGGTCGAGCTAATGGCGGTAGTGACGACATTGGGAACGGTGGTAGTAAGATAGACAATCGAACCCGCAGAGTTGGTCGAACTAGAGAAAGTGGATATTATCAAAGGGAATCAAGGGGGAAAAGACACAACATACTATATGGTTGTCGCAACCTGGGTTGTGAACGTCGATGTGGTCGAGGATGTCGGTGCTGCGGTGGATGCAGACGAGGCTGACGGGGTAGAGGCGGAGGGTGAGCTGGTTGGAGACGCCGCTACAGACGATGGTGTGGGACTCTGTTGTTGAGCCTGGGATGAGGTGGTTGGAGTTGGTGTCGAAGTGGTGGGAGGGGTGGTAGAGGTTGGAGTTGGCGTTGGGGAGGTGCTGGTTGTCGGAACGGGACTAGAGGATGCTAGGGAGGGTGTGGATGAATTATCAGCATTTGAGATGGGAAAAGAAGTAGGAGGCGGTTGAGGAGAGGAGGTACCATTGGGGGTAGAGGATGCCTGCACCTGAGAGGCCGAGGTAGCGTCTATAGGTGCGCTGGAGGACATGGACGCGGTCAGGGAAAGAAGGGAAAGAAGGGAAAAGGGAAATGAAAAGGGTGGATAAAGGAGAAGCGCAGATGGCCAGCGTCACTCTGGAGCAACGATAGCAAGCGGAGAAGACGAAAAGAGACAAGCCGATTCAATGTACGAAATAAAACCCGCGTCCTTTTCGGCGCAGACATGGCGCAGCATCAACCAATCAATTTCAAAAATGCTGTGGGAGGCATCAAACAGGCCGTGGTTGGCGATGCCCACTCCCGACCCTTGTCCATAGGGTTGTCCAAGGTAGGCACATCGTGACGAGAGACTGCTAGACGAGTTTTGGAAGTGTTACTCACCAGTTTCGGTGTTCTGTCTCTTCTCCATCATCGCGGTCGCAATGGATCGTAGCAGTCTGCGGTCAAGACACGTTTTCGATCCTTAAAAGTCCTACGACGTGCATTTGACATGTGAAACAATTCCCGTCCCTTTCTGTCCTTCAAACGGTCTTCCAACCCTGTCACATGTGTACGCCTCCCCATCCACTGCCCTGTCCCTGTTCAAGGACTCTTTTGATTCACTTCAAACCTTGGGATCGTCTTGGGATAGTACCGCCGCAAGGGGCGCCCCGTCTGTACACCCTTCTCACCCAAAGTCTCGTCTAGTCCTCGATGCGTTCGGCATTCGCTTCCATGCCGAAAATGTCTTCTATTTTTGAAGTTCGGTTATCGACGGCGTGTGTTAGTGCCGACCCTTGTCGTATACTTGTCATACCTCAAATGTCTTACGTACCTTATCCTCTCGTCGGGGTATGATGCCCGGTCGTGCCCGGTCTCTCGAAGCACCTACCCCCGGTTAGCGCGACGAATCGACCCGCCGTGCACGAAATCAGAACGATTGTGCATGGACATACGGGAGTTCGTATCGCAGCCGACATCGAGCGCTTGTGCAGTGACCGCGTGCTACCCTGTGCAGGGTTTATTGAGGGGTATCTTCCTGCCAAGACTCTTGATCCTGTGTTTCCCCGGTATTCAGGGGGGTTCTTGCCGACCTAGTCTCCGATCTAGGGCCATGACAAGGCTGTACACTGGGGACTTGGGGCTGACATTGGTTCTGGTACATAGGTCTGTGCCAAGCCTACCCACCTGGGCTGCATCAGGGGCTACGGCTGTGCACTAGAGGAGGCTGACGCTAAGAACAATATCAGACTATTATGACGAGTGAAACAGCCTGTCGCAGCCATTAGGGTTGTTTGGGTGCGCTTGGGCGGTTTCAGTTTTGAGCTGGATATGATAGGCCGTGTTGTGCGACGGGAGCATTACAATAATTAAGCCGGATGGGGCTACAATGTAGCCCGTAACCATCGCTCGTGTTGCCAGAGGCGCGAGAAGACGACGAATGTATCGTTTATCAGTTCAAACTGACTGATTGGTTTTCAAGGTCGGACGGAAACTTCCGAGTCTCCTGTGGCGTCTTCTAGTACTACTCCTGGTCCAAATGTATTCCACACAACATACTTTCATCCAACGTTTACACCGTCATCTTACACCGTAAATCTTGCATCGTACTGTGATGCTGACCTCACATCATACACGCGCTTTCATATCACTCGACCCGCTCTAGCGTGAACAACTGGGTCGCCATGAACTGTGGCGGGATGGAGCGTGTTGAAATGAGCGGCGCCATCTCGACCTGGGCCTATGATGCAGATAAGCACGCCTCCACCAAGACGGGAAAATTACATTACATTCGGGAAATCGCCGAGCGGAATCGTCCATCCAAAAATATTATCATTCGCGTTTGCGATACTGGACCAGGAGTACATGAGCGGAACATGTCAATACTGCGAAACGATCCGATGGTGCTACTCACGTGTAGGCGTCGTTACATTCGCGGTAGGTGATTTCCCATGCCACTCCTTGCTCTGGGTCGATGGTGGCGATCACCTTGCCGTCGATGATTCCGCAAAAGGGATAGTCGCCGACGTTAAGTCGGTAATTGCCGTCATCGCCTTTGCGGAACACCCACTGGAAGAGATGTGTGAGTATGATCGTTCCTTTTGGCGGTGGTGGTCAGTCTTACTTCTTGGACGGGTCCTCCATTGATTCGGACGGGTTGGGAACCAGGCAATGTGAGGTTGACAGCGACGGGAGGGTTTCCCTCAGTACGAGAAAAGATTTTGAAAGTACCGGGTTCGAGGTTGTCAGGCATCGGGGATCAGGATTCGGTAAGAGGTGTGGTGCGGGTTGGGTTGAACTACGTGGTCAGCAACTGGCTTTATAGTTGTCGAACCGGGAACACTGATGCAATGCTCTCTCCTTTCCAGGTCACTCTCCCTTCCAACTTTCGTCTTTGACATGTTGCTGATCGTTGGGTGTCCGGGGTGTGGTTGTGGTATACCGCTTGTTCGAAGGTCCTTCAACTTCATTTGGAGGATTGCATACCTGAACGGCCGGTCGGCCGCTCTCCGCATTGCTGACGACCAGGTCCCCGTGCGCCACACCGCTCAAAAGGCCGCCGTATCACACCCTCGGGTGTTACAACGGCCCTCTTCCTTGATAAGATGCGACTCGTATGTGCTGATTATATCCGACATTTACAACATATCAGGCAGACTTTACTCCTAGACTGTCTGTCCGGTTCATTTTGATGTCGGACCATGACCTGGTTCTGCACGCTGTTACTCTACTGGGGATTACGGCGGCCTGCATCTCGTCATCTCCGGGCCCGACTGTTAGCCCCGCTGAACGGATACGCATTTCGCCAGTAGAAAGACTTCCAAATGGGCAAAATCTGACGGAGGCGTCCCGAGGTCGTCCTCCCGGGTGACCACGTGAATCAGAATCAATATCATCCATCGTACAGTACGCTGGAGTGAATTGCGTTGTTGTGGCTGCCCTAGGTATTCACAATCCGTCGTTGCGACGATCCGCACGATCTTCGGGCTGATTGTGTCGTGTTGTCCACGCGGGACTTCCTACCGAGGTAATGACACTCTGTAAGATCGCCCCTTCTCCTTGCAGTAGCGTACACTCACATAGTTTCAGCGGCGGCCGTAGACTGGGAAATTGTCTTCTCTAAACACCGCTCCTAGTGAATTCTGCTTGTACCCTGAGCCAGACGTACTTGTGCCGAATGGCAAACCAGCAATGATTCCGCAAGTGATGTTAGTCATTCTTTCCACAGAGCCGTTGGTCCTAGACCTATCAAGTCACTTTTTGAAGTGTGAAGGGCAAGACGCTCACAACTGCACTCTCGTTTTTTTAAAAATGCGACGCCTTCCCTTGGTGGGGATTCTGCAATCCAGTTCAGCGCTCTCCCGGCAAGGTGCGTTTGACTGTAATAACCGCGTACCAATCAGAGGCGTTGGTCGCGACGACCAAATATACAGAGCGCTCGGAGGTGAATCCAAGTGAGATCAAAAACGGTGGCTGGACCAAGTGGGTGCGTGTAACAGTGAACGATGATTCCACATTCTCTTTCGAGGCTTACTACAACGTCTATCTTACAACATAGCAAATTACCCCATGGTGCAACTTACACTTTACGTCGTACTATGCTTTCCGATCGATCCTGGGTCGGAGTAAATCTCAACAATTGGGTCTCCCAGGCTTATGGAGGATTAGGTGGCTGTGCGATGACCAGACGGATCCCAATCTGGGACTGTGACACCGATAAGAGGGCAACCACATCAAACGACAATAATTCGTTGCCCCATTGTTCTCGGGATCTAAAACGGTCCACCCAAAGTTAGGGTCATTCGCAATTGTAATGCTGCACGAGGAACGCGTCGGTGGAACAAGCTGAAAAAGCAGAGGGGATGCTGCTCACGTGGAAGTGTCTTGACCTATAGTAGGTAATTACCCAATCCAGGTTTCGGCCATTGACGGTTGTGGCGGTGACCATTTTGTCATCCGCGCCTGTAAAAGGATATTAGCCTAGACTGAGCTCGACCTTCCACTAAAGGGGGCACGTGAGTGCTATGTTCTGGTTGGCGACGGGGGACGGTCATACTGCTGTGACGGGT
>JBBPJV010000662.1:0-17518 GCA_038088915.1 Sutorius aff. eximius
CCATTTTCGGGCGCTGAGCTGGTTTACACTTGGCATTGAGCTCGACTGCGAGGACGACGAGGATGGTGACGGCGACGACGACACGCAAAAACTCGTCAGCACATATATTCTGGTTTGTTCTCTTGTATAATCCCCCCCCACCATCTGTACATCTTCCTAATACTCCTCAAAGACCTTCTCTGCTGTACAGCCAGGTACTCGCACCGTTCCATTGTCTGCAAGGACTCTCCCCACACAGCAGGTGGTCGAATTTGGTCCGTAACATTAGTCAAATGCCATGTTTTACACCCAACAATCCCCGGCTATCGCTCACAAACATCCGAATCATCACGACCAGTCACCATGGTCTCGGACGCATCACCCCGTTCTAGGCCCCCCAACGTCCCAGAATATTGGCCCTCCCCCTGCTTCGCCAGGTTTCCCCCTCTACACCAATGGATCGGTGAACCCGATGCAGCATCACCCCGGCCATCCCCACGCCCTTTCACACCCACCCATCCCTCATCACCAGCACCAAAACTCCCTTTCACATTATCCTTCCCCTCCGAATGGGCATATTCATACACAACATATGGGCTCAGGATCCCCGGGCAGTGCCGCGAGCCAGGTTATCAGCCCGCACTGGCAACAACAGCTGCTCAAGTGCGAGGTGCGTGACCAATCCATATCATGTCCACATGTCGATCTGATCGACAGTTTAATTTGCATGCATAGATGATCAGGTCCTCCCGTTCGCCTCACCATCGTGCAAGGGCGAGCGCTATGGCATCTCGGACCGTCACTAAATCTGCCATTCCAATCACAAATCCCAATCACGTCAAACCCACCGCCAGCACTGATACGGCGCCCAAAGAGGCCGAGGCCCCCGCAACCTCCTCCACACCTGCCCCTACTAGTGCCTCAGAAAGTTCGCCTAGTCTCGCAGGTTCCGTAGTCAATCACCCCTCTTCAACCGTCGCCCCGATAGCCGAGGCACCGCGGCTAACCGCAAAGCCCCCGCAAAATACGTGGAATTCGCTTGACATGGGTGGCGTAAACATCAAGACGCTTCCTCCCACGTCTGGGTTGTTCACCTTCACCTTCCTAATTAATCTTTACCTCAACCACAACGCACTCTCTTCCATACCTCCGGAAATTGCCAGGCTCCGCCATTTGGAGCTTCTCGACTTGTCCGGAAATAACTTGGGCACAGTCCCATCGGAACTTGGGATGCTCACCCAGCTGAAGGAACTTTATCTTTTCGATAACCACTTGCTCACGCTACCCCCCGAACTCGGCAGTTTACACCAACTCCAGACACTTGGTGTGGAAGGCAACCCTCTGGACGCTGCATTGAAGAACCTTGTGCAGAAAGATGGTACCCCAGCTCTCATTTCCTATTTGCGCGACTCCTGCCCCGTACCCGCCCCTCCACCCGAACGGTTGTGGAGACACGTCGTTACCGCCGTTGAACGTGAAGCAATGAACAACGACCCTCAGACAGAGGTATTCAGCGTGCTTTGTTATAACATTCTTTGCGAGAAGTATGCTACCGAACGCCTCTACGGCTATACGCCATCCTGGGCACTGTCGTGGGACTACCGAAAGGAGCTGATCTTGACGGAAGTGATGAACTACGATGCCGATTTCTTGTGTCTACAGGAAGTGGACACTACCCAGTACGAGGAGTACTTCATCAAGCATCTCCAGGGACAGGACTACGAGGGCGTATACTATCCCAAGTCGCGATACAAGACTATGAGCGACGCGGATCGGCGGCAAGTCGACGGCTGTGCGACTTTCTACAAGGCCGACAAGTGCGTCGTTGGTTTCTGTTTGACCCGAATGGATGTTTACATCATTTCAGGTACCAACTAGTAGAGAAGCAGATAATTGAATTTAGCACTGTCGCCATGCAACGCCCAGATTTCAAGAAGACGGATGATATGTTCAACCGGGTTCTTGGCAAGGATCACATCGCCGTCGTATGTTGCTTCGAGAACAGGGAGACAGGCACGCGTGTTATCGTAGCGAACGCTCACATACACTGGGATCCAAACTTTCGGGACGTCAAACTCGTTCAGGTGGCTCTCTTGATGGACGAGATAGAGAAGATTGCAGCATACTTTTGCAAGCTACCTCCCCGACCCCCAATCAACTCAGAAGACGGGTCTACGTCACAACCACGGCCATCACCTGTATACTGTGACGGGACGAAGATACCCCTCGTTATCTGTGGTGATTTCAACTCCGTACCCGACAGCGGGGTCTGCGAATTCTTGTCAAACGGGTCTGCTCCACCAGACCACCCTGATTTTATGTCGCACCTGTATGGGAGATACACTATGGAAGGGTTACGGCATAAATTTAGCCTTAAGAGCGCTTATGTCGCTGCGGGTGATCCCCCCTTGACGAATTTCACTCCAAGCTTCCAGGGGGTGATTGACTACATCTGGTACGGCACAGGCAATCTGGCAGTCAATGCCGTCCTGGGTGGGGTTGATAAGACCTACCTCGACAAGGTAGTCGGGTTCCCAAATGCCCACTTTCCTTCAGAGTGAGTCTTGATCCGCCGACATCCGATCGCCTTCTTATTGATGTTCCTTTTTCAGCCACGTCTGTCTGGTGAGCGAGTTCCGGGTGAAGCCACCTCGAGACAGTGCACCTCGACCATTGCCTCTCTTTCCTTCGCCCAACGGCGCACACTAATGACTCGAGGTAGCCCCAAGGCTATCGCGGCGTTTCCCTTTCTTTTATATTGCACTTGTCACACTCATCCCCGCTTTCTCTTTCTCTTCATTTATCGCTGTTTCACTTCTTGTAATATATATTTCTTCGACCGGTACAATGTTGGCTTTTGTGCATTGGAGAGGGGCATAGTAAATGTTTTTACATATGCAATACATACTTGTGTGTTTGAAATCAAATCTTGTGTATCTCTTTTTGATTCATCCGAGGTCATTTCATTCGTGGTGCTGATTGTTTCTTCTCCCCCCCTTTTTTTTGGCTTTTCCTATCCACGGTACTATTGCTACACCGTCCTGGTTCATGCTCCCCGACGGAGCTATCCCTTCATCCAATCCCAACCTGCCACACATATACATAATCGCTGTCGTGTTATCCCGTTTGCACGTTGCGTTCCTCCGCATCGTGTACATTTCTGTAGCATGTGCGTGTATAGTTTTTTGTTTTCCTCCCCGAGTGTCTCGGCCCAACCTAGATAAACCTCCTTGCGGTGACGTATGCTTGGGTGAGCTCCCGAAACGAAATCCGCAAAGATCGAGCGCATGTTCGTCCCTGGCCTGGCATGTATGGTCACAATCGAGCCTTCTCTACATCCGCACGGTCGGACGGGCGACTTGGAACGCCCCGCCCGACTCGCGCGCACATCGGATCGCGCGACGAACGATCACAATGTGGCTCGGACACTCGCCTGTGTCCAAATCAGATTGCATCGCCCATTGCCCGATATGTCGCACACCGAGGAACATGTTCAGAACTTGGCTTCTTTAGGACGGGCCGCCATCACGATACGGCCCTCAGGCCCGCAATGGAGGCTCATCGCCCATCTTTCATCCTCCACGGCCAAACGCCCATACGGGGCCGAGGGTACAGCATCTGCCAGGTCGTACGGGGATGGGTAGATCGAGGGTTAGGGACATGTTGATGTCGATGTCGTCCATGCGTCCATACGCCGGGTCATCTGACGTTGGCGTTGACACGAGCGCTAGGCACGTCGATCTCGTCTCCGAGGCGATCACTGATCAACGCTTGCCAAAAAAAAAAAGGGGGGGTGCCTTGCCCATTCCCACATTCCCGGGCCTCTCCCATTTTCGCGCATCTCAACGGGTCAGGGGTAAAGGTACCGCACGAACCAAGGGATGCGAGCGCTGTAGGATCACTGGTACCGACTGGGGAGCGCGTGAATGATCATGGCCGATTTACTCGGGCCGGTTGCGGCCCGTTGGGTGCTGTAGAGGCTTCCAGTGAAGGGGACCCACAACTTGTCAGTGCGCTCGTCTGGTTTCATGTACAGCATTCACTACGCGACCGACCGCAAAGGGCACGTTTCATGCCCTAACTCCTTCAGCGCTGGTTTCAGCGTGAGGCGCGTATATAGCGCTGATAGTCGTTCCGGTGATCTCGCACGTTGGGTTGTAAACAAGAGAGCGAGTGTCGGTTGGAGTCCGGGTAATGGATCGATCGGGAGCGTGATGGTGCGTTTCAAACGACGTTCGCCGTGCCAATGGTGTTTCGAGCGACTCGTTCAGGACCGGGTTCGAAAACAAAAAGGAATAAGGGGTACAGCCATGATCGTACAGGTTACGACCCCCGATCGAATTGAGCGCCATATGTGTTGCGCACGAGGCTTCGAAGACCTATAAAGTCAGTGTCCTCGAGTGAGGTTGCGTACAGCAAGCATATAGCCGAGATGAAGGGGGTTCAAATTTCAGAACCGAGTCGTGCACGTAGCCATGGTGAACACTCGGATTTCCTAAAAGGGTTCCCAACCACTCTCGGCTCGAATTCAGAGTCACGAAATGCTTGCTCTCTCTCGGGTGGGGAACGGAATTCAGGCTTGATTTACAGCATCATGAGAATACATATGATGAACAGGTCATTACGATACAACGGATTGTCCCTTCCCAGCAGGCCGTCGTAATCATGCGCAAGCAAGATAAGTAGCCTAAATTTGCGCGGCAGTTTGAGGGGAACGAGGCAATCCCGTCTTGTGAATGACTGCGTATGGGTTCGGCGGTAAGAATAAATCTGACAAAAACCAGCCAAAACATACCAGCACCAGAGTTATTGGTTCCACCGTTGTTCAACGTGACTCCGTCCGCGGTTGAACCAGTAATTTCGATGCAGTTGGTCTTGGTGACATAGCCTTTGTTACGTTTCGCTTCCAGCTGTCCATGTGCTTGGTTAGTCATGCCTTCATTCATGGCACAGGACACAATTGTATTCACGTGTTGAGTGAGCTCATAGATGGAGGACATAATGGCCGGATGGGAAGAGAAATGACCACTGATGGGCGGACTGGGGGGGCTCCAGTGCCTCGGTGACTGCGGAGGCAAGGGTGCAGACCTCCTTACGGAAGAAGAACGACGGGGTGAACTACTGCCCGGGTTACTCGTGGACCCCAATGAATGGGCTGAATTCCTCGACTGTGATGACCGTGGAAGTGCAGGCGGCGGCGGAGGCTCCCTGCGGCGTCGAGTAGAAGAGCCGCCGCTTCCGTTGCCAGATGTTTCTGACAAACAATTGGCACAACAAAATGAGGAAAACAGGAACTACTCACCGAGTGGGGTGTTGATCGCCTCATTCAGTCCAGACGTATGATTGTTGTTTCGAGCCCCAGGGAAAACAATCAACTCCGAGGGTACTGGGGAAGAACAAGTCATATTGAGAGGGGACGTTATCACACTGTTTCTAGCCACAGGATTATCATCCGCAGTTGGACGTCCTGTATCTGCTTCAGACGTCTTTGCGCCCATTGATTTGAGAACCGGGCCGCCTGCTGAAGGGAGCAGGCTGCTTTTCCCGGTAACCCTGGCTCTTACTTTGGCGTTGATGTGGTCCTGAAAAAAAGTCTGAGAAGCACGATGGCAATCATACCAACCTAATCAACTCACCTTGACCCGCTGTTTCAGCTCTTGCGCACTTTTGAGGCAATTCGTTGCCTGTGATGAGGGCCTGCCAATCCAACTTCGCCACTGGCGATTGTCCGACTCTGACTGAATTATCTCCTTGAGCTGCTTTCTGTGGCTGTAAATGGATCCCCATTAGCGTCGCAATTTATGATTACATGGAATGTCTCCAAAATGTCTCGTACATCTCTTCCTCGCCCACAAACATGTTGAGCTCACTTTCACACAATACAGAGTGGGGATGATCGTATTCCTCCCGAATGGTTCGCAGAACTTCTTCTAACTCTTCCCCAATTTGCTTGTAGACGGAGGACGGAGGCATGGTTGCACAATTTTGTGGAGGGGGGGAGAAAATGATGGGCGATCAGTCGATCGCCGGGTGCAAGGACCCGAATTTATTGTGTCTTCCATGCGCGTTGGCTGATGCGCTGAGATGTGTGTAGTCATCATGTACCTGCTGTGGTTTCCTCGCAACCGAGCACAAGGAGCACCTCGAAAAAGACAATAACTAGCCAGGGCGTGAGGTGTTGGCATGTCAGAAGGGACCCACAAGGACCAACAAGTGGCACAGGTATTGTACGTCACAAATCAGCAAACGTGCACTATGCGGGAAAGTTCCCTGACAGGTCTCGTCACGTCTGAAAATGGGAACTGTTGAGAGGTTCGGATATGGTTTCATGTACTTATCTTCACCTTAGTATTTCCCAGCCCCGCTCGTCCGAAGCAGAGGAGAGTTCGTGGCTATTCGTTGTCCCAGGCGCAACTGATCGAGTGGCGGGAGTAAAGTGGCTTGCCAGCCCATATAATCAACCTCGTTCCAGGTTGCTCTCGTGCCCACCCGCCCGCTTTAGGCCATTAGTTCGACCTTTCACGAGTTGCCCGACGCTGTCTTCCGGTTAATTAGCATCCCTCTTTGCCTTCGTGTAGGTCCCTCCGTTCTATCGTGGCCAGTTATCGTACACGTGAGCTAGATGTGATGCGACCAGTTTGTTGCCCTCGGCCAATTCCCGCACGGGTGTTACTTGAGGGTCACCCGACATGGAGTTGTGCCGAGTAATCCTGCTCCCTCGCTACTAGGAAATTCAGGCTCGTTGCGGGTCCCAGTGGTTCTAGGTTTCGGTAAGGGCCATAGGTTAGCCCACTACTGTGAGTGCTGGGTTCGATTCATTCCTGCGCATGCTGTTTCGTTGCACTCGCAGAACGACATTTCCCCAACAAATCATGGCAAGTACGGTTGATCAAGTTATCCGTGTTTTACGTCGGTTATGGGGATGAGCCATTCAGCGAGCAGTCGACTCTATTCAACCCCTTCATGTAAACCACTCCTGTCGCAACTGGGACTGTTCAGACCGGGGGTATGTCTGAAGCCCTTGTGGGTATTTGAAACACTCAAGTCCAGATTCCTCGACGATGACCTCTTTTGGGTCGCCTTTAGATAGGCCATCAGACGCTTTCAATCAACGGACATTACGGTCACCTGAGGGTGACAAAGTATGATTACGACGCAGAGATAAAGCAAACTGTGGCAAATTCGGAGTATGTGTTCTTCTCCAGACTCCGGCAATACACCGTCACTAGTGCTTAGATGAAATTTGTTTACCCGTGCCACGACCGGTCTGCCCTGTATCATCTGCCCTGTACCTTCCCACATGGACCTGGCTCAATGCCAGTAGTGGCTTATGCTCATACGGTCTTCGCCGTGGCCATAGAAGCATTTCGTGGACGTAACCTGCATCGGGGATTTGGGAACAGGTTTCAGCAATCCAATGAGGCTACGTACGTCCCAATTACTATTTGAAGCTCGCATTTCCCCGATCATATCCCTCTCCCCCACACCCCACGCACCCCACAGTACACCCTCGCACATCATAGTATGAGTGACGACCCCTTCCCGCAACAACTTCCTACCCTTCAGAGGGTGGGTGTAGACGAGCCTGCCGTGACCTCAGCAACGGAGGTTGCATTAGCCTGGTTTGATGCATTCTCCAGCGCTATTGGGTCGTCCGATGTCGCTGCCATCCTTGACCTCTTTCTTGAGGACGGTTTTTGGAAAGATATTTTAGCACTGACCTGGGACTTCCGAACCATTGAGGGTAGGGATGCGATCAGGAACCTTCTCGATCATCGTCTCGCCCCTACAGGTTTCGTCGGTCTACACCTCAGTCACGAGCCTTTCCGTGCTCCGGAGGTTCAAAAATTATTCCCAGATCTGGTCTTACTGCGTCTCACCTTCGACTTTGGAACCAAGGTCGGGAAGGGTACGGGCGTTTGTTACCTGGCTCCGACCCCCAATCAAACGTGGAAGGCGTATATAGTGTACACATGCTTGCAATCCCTCAACGATTACCCTGAGCTGGTACGCTGCAAGTATTGAAACCGCTGCTGTCAAGCTGAAGCTTGAGTACAGATCGGGCCTCTTCGCCGACAAATTCCAGAACATGGCACATGGGAAGAGAGGCGCCGCCGAGAAGTAGAACTTGTCGATAGCGATCCGACCGTGATTGTAATTGGCGCGGGGCACACTGGCCTCGAAATCGCTGCGAGGCTAAAATGTCTGGGTATCAGCCACCTGGTTATCGACAAGAAGGCGAGAGTTGGTGACAACGTAAGTCACTGCTAGTTTCTTGCGCATGGCTGGTTCAAAGGGCATTAGTGGAGAGATCGTTACAAAGCATTATGCTTGCACGATACGATCTGGTATAATCAGACTCCGTATTTACCGTGAGTCTCGGCGGGATGTGGGTTAACGTTGTCCTTGACAAATGATTTTAGGTTCCCACCGACCTGGCCCACCTTCACCCCAGCCACAAAGGTACGTGCAACTGACCCAAAGATTCTTTCTTATGCCATATTTATCGCTGATACCATTGCGTTTAGCTTGCCGATTGGCTAGAAGGATATGCTAATTATCTCGAGCTCAACGTGTGGACTTCGTCGGTCATCACCAAGACAGAGTGGGACGACAACTTCAAAATGTGGACCGTTGAAATTAACAGAGGTGGAAAGGAAACTCGGATTTTCAAGGTGAAACATCTCGCCTTCGCGACTGGCTTCGGAGGTCGGCCAAATGTGCCAGATATTCCGGGCAAGGTAACTTTTACTATCGTGTTTCCAAGGTCATCCTCTCAGTATTCCTTCCCAGGAGGATTTCAAGGGCGAAGCAGTCCACTCTTCGGAGTTCACTTCCGCATTCAACTACATTGGCAAGAAGGCGGTCGTCATTGGTGCTTGTACCTCTGGTATGTCACAAGCGCACGGGGCTGGGGGGAATCTCGTCTAACACAAGTAAAGGCCATGACATTGCTCAGGACTTCTTCAACAACAGGGTTGATGTTACAATGTGATCGTCAAACCACGCTCCCAAATACAGTCAGGGCTAACACTCCGGCCTTCCAGGTACCAACGCTCATCTACGTATGTCACTTCGGTTGAAGCGATCGCACAGTCGCTTGGCGGTGCGTTTCTTTAATCAATTCTGTGGGCTTGCGCGTTTACACTTGATGTTTCAAAGTGGTCTACAACGACGCTATCCCAACCGATCTGGCGGATATTTATAACAGTTGTCTTCCCAATGCCGTGGTGAGACGCATCCACCAACGCACAGTACCCCAAACCGCACAGACTATGGATAAGTGAGCATGGTTCACAAGGATTAGATAGCTTTGACGCAATGGTTGCTCCGAAATACAGAGAAATTTTGGAGGGCCTTGCCAAAGTGGGGTTCAAGACGAATCTTGGCCCACACGATTCAGGCATCATCCCACTATTATATGAACGTGGGGGAGGATACTACCTGGGCAAGTCCCTGGATGATGGTCGTCGACATGTCCTCACGTTTGCCGACAGATACCGGGACAAGCAAGCACATCATTGATGGTGATATCAAACTCAAGAACGGGAGCGCCATCGAACGCTTCACAGAGAAAGGGCTCAAGTTTGCGGATGGAACGGAGCTCGAAGCAGACATCGTGGTCTTCTCGACCGGGTAAGCATCCTAGTTTCCGCGCCCTACGCTGCAATGCCGAATTTGAATTCTATCTTTTTGGAGGTACGGCGACCCGCGCGATAGCATGCGCGAAATCTGCGGTCCGCAGGTCGCCGATAAGGTGAACACAGTGTGGGGCTTCACGGAAGAAGGGGAAGTGAATAGCGTTTGGAGGGACTGTGGGCACGACGGTCTGTGGTTCGGCGTCGGTACGCATCGTGAAACGTTCTTTTACACTCCGCATTTGACGAATTTTCGCTCGAAAAAAAGGCAACCTAGGATTGTCACGTTTCCACAGTCGACACTTCGCACTGCGTAAGTGATTGTGCACGCGACGGGATGTCACGACGCTGAGAGGGACCACAGAAATCAAGGCTATCGAAGCCGGCATTCTGAAGAGGTCTGAGGTCAAGTTTTGATCAAAAATCGAGTACGCCGGCACAAGAAAACCGCGACGAGGCGGTGGTTGTACACCTAGGTTTTATAAAATCTATGCTTGAACTTGAAGACGCGTTGGCACGTAGTACCAGCACCAGAGTTGTCACGTCACTCCGTCGGGGGTTGAACGTTAAACCGGTAGTGGCCATGTAAACACCCTTGGTGACCTCGTGTTCTCGCATTTCAGTCCTCGCTGCCCCTGTGCCTGACCAGATGTTTTCTTCCATGGCGGAGGACAAAGTCTGCTCCCAGGTTGTTCTGAGCGTCTTTGCTACCCCACGGCTTACATTAGCGTTAACCCCCAGTTCTTGCTTTTGCAACATAAATGGCAACATAATCGAGTCACTTTTGACATCGTGGCGAGGCTCCTGCGTGCCCCACGCACCGAAACACTTCCCCACCACTAGGATCGCTGTATCTCGCTTTATGTCTCCTCTCTTGGCACAAACTTGTCGACTTCTGCGTAAAGCAGATCGAGGTGGTCAGTCCACGTTGTTTCTCACGGCATTCATTTTGAAGAACGGTTTAGCATGATCACGTTCAACCTTGGGAACGGCACATGGCTAATCAAACAGGCCATTCTTCTTCCAACGGTCCATCCCTTTGGCGGGACAGCGCATGGGAGATCCACGACTCTTCGCATAGCAAACTCAGCCAAATGGCGAGACAAACGTACTGGTGTCGTGTGTAGCCTACTTCCCTATTGTCCCAATACGCCCCGCTGTCTGTTGTCCATGTTCAACCCGCGGCTCTCGTTGTATGCCCGCAGCCATGTCATGTTGCTGACCTGCTGTCCTCCAGTCACTTTCATCTCCTTTATGTTTTCAGGTAGGTCTCTGTTGCGCCTTACCCACTGGTCAATTTTCACTGGATTGACTGGCTGCGGACCTGAAAACCGGTCTGCTAATGCAGTGCTGCCTGTGGTGAACGGGTGGGTAAGTAGACCCCTCGTGGAATCGCTGACAAGGGTCCAGTGGAAATGGACATTTCCCCTGAACAGTCCACTGCCTGCCTTGAATTCTGGAATAGCTTGGGAAACATACTTGATGCGATGGTCGGTCGACACACTGGTGCAACACGGGATAATCACATCCTTGACTCTTAGTCGTTCAACTCCATTTAGTCCTCTGTAAGTTACTCTTATTTCAATCTGACCGAGGGTACATCTTTGACCAAGCTATCTTCCACCTGTGGAGCGCAGTTCAAAACGTTCACGTCCGATCTCGTCAATAATGGCTTCATGCGGGTTACTTCTAGATCGGCCCTCACACGCAGTGCAATGAGTGTTTATACGGATCCTAACTGGAAAATCTGGTTAAGCTAACTTTGACCGAGAGATGTGGCCAAGTGTTTGGAGCAAGCAACCGACTTTCCCGCGCCACAACTAATCTGTCTTGTGCCTCCCATAGGTCCGAGTCGGAACATCCCGCGAACCATGGCACGTGCATGCGATTCCCGCTCGACAGTAGCGGCCTTCAAGTTATTGCGCAATCTTCGTTCTCGATTCTTGGCGTCCAATCTCCGCTGAGCGCATGCACATCGCTGCACATCTCTCCCTTCTGGCAATATCCATGATGATGGCATTTATACCTCAGTCTCACTGTGTCGGATCATATCGTCAGGTCGTCATGTCACTCACGTCGGACCGAAATTGGTTCAGGAAAGGAGGTACCCGTACATGCGATGACTGGCTAAGCTATCGCCTGCGTACAAGCGTCGGTCCTTGAGCTTCGGCCGCCGGGATTAATTATAGTGGTGCCAAACTTTTCTCCGACATTCACATTGATCGAAATAGCCACGGTCACGCGGTTTTCATTGGCGATAGAAGGCGTCGGCTCATATGCAGCATGCAATGACTTATCCTCGGATATGTATATCCCGATTTCTATTCGTTGCAACTCCAATAGTATTTGAAACTTCCCTCGCACTGATCATTCCCTACACACCCCCAGGACCAGCATCCGATAGCATGAGCGACGACCCATTCCCCCAGCAACTTCCTACCCTTCAGCGGTTGGGCATAGACGAGCCCGCCATAACCTCAGCAACCGAGGTCGCAACAGCTTGGTTTGACGCATTCTCAAGTGCTATTGCGTCGTCTGATGTCACCGCGATACTCGATCTCTTTCTCGAGGATGGTTTTTGGAAGGACGTCTTGGCACTCACTTGGGATTTCCGAACCATCGAGGGCAAGGATGCGATCAGGAGCCTTCTCGACCATCGTCTCGTTCCTACAGGTTTCGTAGACTTGCGTCTCAGTCATGAGCCTTTTCGTGCCCCAGAGGTCCGGAAGTTGTTCCCAGATCTAGTCCTCCTGCGTCTCACTTTTGAATTCGGGACCAACATTGGGAAGGGCATCGGCGTTTGCCATCTGGTTCCAACACCTGGTCAAGCGTGGAAAGCTTACACGGTGTATACCTGTTTGCAATCCCTGAATGATTTCCCCGAGCAGGTGCGGTGCGAGTAGTCAAATAGATGACATCAAGCTGAGGCTCGAGTGCAGATCGGGCCTCTTCGCCGACAAATTCCAGAACATGGCACTTGGGAAGAGAGGCGCCGCCGGGAGGTAGAGCTCGTCGATGGCGATCCGACCGTGATTGTAATTGGCGCGGGGCACACTGGCCTCGAAACCGCCGCGAGGCTAAATTATCTGGGTATCAGCCACCTAGTTATCGACAAGAAGGCGAGGGTTGGTGACAACGTAAGTCACTGCTAGTTTCTTGCGCATGGCTGGTTCAAAGGGCATCAGTGGAGAGATCGTTACAAGGCATTATGCTTGCACGATACGATCTGGTATAATCAGACTCCGTATTTACCGTGAGTCTCGGCGGGATGTGGGTTAACGTTGTCCTTGACAAATGATTCTAGGTTCCCACCGACCTGGCCCACCTTCACCCCAGCCACAAAGGTACGATGCTGGGATTATCCAACGTCGGGTAAATGATCGATACCATTGGATTAGCTTGCCGAGTGGTTGGAAGGATACGCCAATTATCTTGAGCTCAACGTATGGACTTCATCGGACATTACCAAGGCAGAGTGGGACGACAATCTGAAAACATGGACCGTCGAAATCAACAGAGGGGGAAAGGAAACCCGGACTCTCAAGGTGAGACACCTCGTCTTCGCGACTGGCTTTGGAGGTCGACCAAGTGTACCGGACATCCCAGGCAAGGTAACTTTTGCTGTCGTGCTTTCAAGGTCATCCTTACGACATTCCTTCCCAGGAGGATTTCAAGGGCGAAGCAATTCATTCTTCACAATTCAGTTCCGCGACGAATTACATTGGCAAGAAGGCAGTCGTCGTTGGTGCTTGTACCTCCAGTATGTCAAAATCACGCGGAATCAAGGATTCGTCTAACACGAGTCAAAGGCCACGACATCGCCCAGGACTTCTATAACCACAAAGTTGATGTCACAATGCGAGTCCCATTAAACGTCAAACACTGCGATGTATATTAACGACTGACGATGCGACGCTGCAGGTACCAGCGCTCATCTACATTTGTCATCTCAGTTAAAGCAATCGCAGAGATGCTTGGCGGTGCGTCACTTTGTCCGGACGCGTAACCTATGCCTGTTCACACCCTCTGTTTTTCTGAAGTGTTCTACAACGAGTCCATCCCAACCGATCTCGCCGACATCTACAACGGCTGTCTTCCCAATGCCGTGGTGAGACGTATTCACCAACGTACTGTACCCCAAACTGCACAGACCACGGATAGGCGAGTGTCACCTTTCGACATCAGACGTGTCTTGATGGCGTGCTTGACAGTGGAATTTTGGATGGTCTCGCCAAGGTAGGGTTCAAGACGAATCTCGGCCTAGATGGTGCGGGATTCATCCAGCTTTTATACGCGCGGGCGGGAGGATATTACTTGGGTGGGTCTCGAAGCCGATGCCAGCCACCCTACCTCACGTAACTCGACAGACACCGGTACAAGCAAACATATAATCGATGGCGGTATCAAAGTCAAGAATGGGAGCGCGATCGAGCGATTTACAGAGAAGGGACTCAAGTTCGCGGACGGCACGGAGCTCGAAGCGGACATTGTGATCTTCTCAACTGGGTAAGTACCCCTTGCTGTCCACGTCACAACTCGATGGCGAACTTGGGGCGTATCTCTGCCCTCTGAAGATATGGGGATCCGCGGGACAGCATGCGCGAAATCTGTGGCCCGCAAGTCGCTGACAAGGTAAAACAAGTGTGGGGTTTCACAGAGGAGGGAGAAGTAAATGGTATTTGGAGAGATTGTGGACATGACGGCATGTGGTTCGGTGTCGGTACGTCGTCGCACAGCGTTCCGGTACCACGTTATATCCAGACGCGCTTATCACGGGGAGAAAGGTAACCTGGCGTTGTCGCGTTTCCACAGTCGACACCTTGCGTTGCGTAAGTGACTGCGTAGATTACATGACGTCACAAGGCTAAGAGGGATCACAGAAATCAAGGCCATCGAAGCCGGCATTCTGGAGAGGCCGGAGGTCAAGTGTTGACGAAGAACAAGTGCTCTGGTGCGATAAAACGGCACTAAAGCGCTGATTGTAGATTTTATAGACCTTGGATTGGAACCTAAAAATGCATTGGCTAGTGTCCTACTGCGTCATGAAGGGCTGGTGCTCTTTGTATACTAAGATTCGGATTGTCGAAAAACTAAGCTCCCTGGCCTCGCTGACCGAAGAAAGAACAATGGCATTTGCATGTTGTGTTACAATGTGCGCGACAACGTGACCGAGGACAAAAGAGTATTCCAAAAAAATATGATGGTATATATGCTCGTTCTAATGTAGAGTCGACTTCTCCCGCACATCAGGAGGCGGCGGACGGAACCACATCAAGCATCGCATGACGCATCTTCGAATGCCACGAATTACGTCTGTGATGAAGACCACGAGACAGTGCACGCCGTACACGATGAACTGGAGGCTGACGAGCACACCAGTGATAAAGGACATAACCAACACTGCCGTGGGCCATGCGGCCCACGCTACCGAGAGCAAGAAGATCATCAGTGCCAACGCAGATGTGAACATGCAAAGCGCTGGTATCCGTGCCGAAATACAGAAAAATAGGTATTTGCCATAGACGTCTAGGGCCATTTTCTGAGCAGTGTAAAAGGTCACTTTATTCTGCACGAATAGCAGCAAGGAAATGGAGAGGACGCACTTGAAATTTCGTCGACGTCGCGTTACAATAGACGAGTAAAAACCAGGCATCTATTGCGAGGCCGATACCGGAAGCGACACTAGCAACAGCGATGGCTCTCCTGGAAAATTTGCTGATGGCAAAAACGGAAGCTGACGAGAACCCGAACACGCCAGCCTCGAGCCTTATCAAATTTACTCAGTGGGTAAATAGTTTGTCTTTAGACCAGTTTCATACCCTGACAAAGCTACGAGCTAAGGATATATATCAGGGTCAGTCGAGTCCTGCTTTCGAAACATAATTTCCTCACCGATCCACCGACGAATCTCCATTCTGCACACAGTTCATTCAAAACACGCTCGTAGTCCGAATCTACCCGCGCTTCCCGAAGGGCACGATACGGAGAGAAAGAGTCCACGAAAGAGTCCACAGTTGAAACTTGGGAATCTATGGATATCGTTTCCGTGTACGACGGTAGTATCGATGCTGCAAACCAGAGTGTATGACCAGTATTTTGAGCATGATCGCTGGATTCACTGTCTGAGAGTTGAGACACCCTAATCGCGTCGTTATCCCGGCGCTTGAGTAGTGGATTCCGCTCATCGTCGGATCGCGAATTGTCGGAATCAGACCAATAACCGGGATAGACTTCTGGTCCCGGGTGATGTGCCTCCGGCCACTCAAAGCTTGGATCTTCACCAGAGTCGGAGGTAGGCGAACTAGAGCATTCTGACGTGATATGATTCAGTTACCACATTGACACGCCAGAGTATACTTTACCTCGATCCTCAGAAGTCTCGTTAAGAACATCCGTTCCCGCATCGTCTTGATCACAAATTGGCTCTGCCTTGTATACATCCAGCAGATCGAGTTTTGCAACCAAAAGAATCGGGCTAGGCTTGGGTTTGTTCGGCCCACCTCTTTGCCGCGAGAGACAGTTCAACTTTATCTCGATACCTTCGGAGACGTTAGAGAGGTCACTCTGAACGCGAGCGCGAACCGACTTCTTTGCCTGCACTGTCGTTGAGCTTGAAGGCGTGCCAATTCTTGCAACGTGCAACATGCATTCGCGACGAGATTCCTCTTTTTGCTCTTTTTCTTGCTCTGTGCACGGTAGTAGACACAAATGTCCACCCGTGAGGATGCGTCCATGTCGTAACTGAACCCTGATGTCAGGCTCAGGCCACCAAAGTGACCCGTGATGCTCACAATTGAAAGCATTGTTTCAGGTTGGGATTTTGCCCATCACATCCGAGGCTCAATTCGTGGCATTGATGATCGCCTACGGCCACCGATATTATTGGACGCCAGGACTTCTCCGATCGCAAGTGTTGAAGACCGTGCGCACGCACGACTAGGAGCGAGGTCAATGAGAAGTTAAGAAACTATGTGTCGCATACCAGTGAATGTCCAGGGCCTGCTGGGTCTCGGTGAACGAAAGCACTAGGGCAGCAACATGCAGTTATTCAACCCACCTGTCCATGGTCAGCTTGGATATGGAATATTTCAGAACCACTATGTAATCGCCTATTTGAAGTGAGGCGGTGTGTGGAAATTCATCGCCCCATCGGAACGCCAGAACATTGCCACATTCGCTTGTAACAAAGTATACATAGGTCAGTCATGGCCCGATCCTGGTGAATGTTTGGTTGCTCAGCCTGAGTGAGACTATTGTAATCTCAGATGGGCCGGAATGGCTTCAAGAGTCAACCCTTGCTCTGACAAAGAATGGACCGACAGCGTTGTCAAAAGTTCCAGACATGGCTATCCTAGCCTTCACATAGTAGTCATGGTGGGATACCATGTGCATGAACGATTGATGGATCTCTGCTTTCTCACAAGCGACAGACGACATTAAGGCCTCTCAAGCATAGCAAGCAATGCATATAATGAACGATGGGATACGACCTAGATATCAAGACGGCAGCTTGGGTATAGCCGGAACACCTCTAGCAACAAACCAAATTCGACGCTTCCAATGGGAAGCAACATGGATGAACTTTTCGATCGCATCTTCTTCATAGTCGACCACCCGTGAGCGTAGTCTCCATCGGCTTAGACTGCGGCAAATCTTGTCAAATCGGACGACAACTTCATCCATCGTAGGGCGTTTGGCAGGATCTGGCTGAATCATATCGGTCACCAGAGGCCGCATAAAGTCAAACCCTCTCTTCGCCTGACCATAGTTTAGCATGAAGTCGATAACACGGGACATGGATCTAACGGACCTGGATGAAATCCTTCATAATGGCATTCCCAATGTAGAAGACATCAGTAGGAAACGGGTTACGGGGTTGGTCTGAATTTTGAAATTCCGGC